>CABFWO010005909.1:19233-40993 GCA_902155825.1 Timema genevievae | reverse complement strand
GTTAAAAAATTAAATTTCCTTCTCAATTAATTGTTTGAAGCTCAAACACATTTATTAATTTCTATCTAATTTTTTATCTAATTATTACATGGTTTTATTAAATTTTGGGTGTGGCATTATTGTTTGGAATATTGATACCTTAAATTTGACACAATAAATATTTTACTATCATTCATGATAGTTGAGATATCATCAGAATAAGAATAACCTTTGGGAAAATGGGTGAAATGCGGGTTGCGGGTTGCCCCTTCAACTGTAAAGCTCCTTCTTAAGCGTATAGAGTATAAAGGGCAGTAAGACGCGGTTAAAAAGTATCTTTATATATAATAGCTAATTTATTATTTTGTGCTACTGCAAATGTTTTATACCGTTTAAAGCAATGGCACATCTAATATTAAGAAGGATAAACTGAGTTTATAGATACAACCATCTTAACTTATTTCTCGTTATTTATTAACGGTTTAGCAGATATTAATTAAGAACTATATCAGTCCTCCTTCAATTTTAAAACTAGATTGAAGCTAAATCATTTTAAAATGAACGTGCACTTTACTTAAAACAATGTATTCCGATTCAATACAAAAAGTAGCTAACAGTAAGTTTAGAAAGGTCATTCTCTAGCGTCCAAACGGGAAAACCTCCCTTAATTCCAGATTCATTATAAAAGTACTAGGATAAAAATAAATAATAGCTATTTTTTAAATCATAATATTGCTTTTTTTTATGTGAAATAGTTCTTACTGTAGACCTATGTAAGTAAAAACAAATAGAGTGAGCCTACAATAACTATAGCTCTGTACAAATGTTGGTTCCTGGTTATTTTAAACGTAGGCTTCTAGCACAAAACTTGATTCAAATGTTCGCCAATAAATTAAAGAATTATCTTGAATGGCGATGAAATTCACACGTTCTAATAAATATGTGTTGGTTCATGATACTCTGCAACGCTAACTAGAAACAACTGAATACCGACATGTTCCGTTTTTGAATGAATGAACAGAAGTTTTTAAGTTATTATAAACATTATAATTATTGTGTTTTATGACGATAAATAATAGCGTTATGGAAATCCAGCTATAATATTTGTGTTCTTACAAGCGGGTGAGCGTAGGAAAGATCGTAAAAAGCTGAAAATATTTCAACTAGTTCATAGCGGATCGCACTGAAAGCCTGTGATTTGCTTGATTTCTGTTTTGTTATTTTAGGTGAACGTGTTAGTTCAAAGACAGATTTGATTCATAGGCTCATCAAAAATAGAGATCTAAATCTGGCGTGGTGCAGCAATCCACACGCTAACAGGAATGTACGAGTATATTGAAATGATGCTTCGACTCGCCAGCGAGAAACAGCTGATAATCATCATATTGTGTTTTTAGAGTGGACAGAGAGATATTTTATATTAATTTCACCATAGGTATTTTTAATTATTTTTTGTCGTGAAACCCATCAATACAGAACAAGAATGACACATACGCTTTCAATTATTTAATAATAAGCTAAATTTAAGCCAATAGGTTCATACCTTATATACGTAGTTAAATAATAGTGCTTTTTTCTCGCAAGTAAATCAAATTTAAAAATTTGTTTTCAATCATTCCTATAATATGAACCTTTAAATCTATTTCATTTAACTATTTATTAGGTTCATGCCCAAAGAAGATGTATTCGAGTAGTTAGAATCGAGGAAGCTGAAACTATTTCAAGTTGAGTCTATCTGACATAGCGAATGGCACAGAAAAATTAAGATTAGCTTAAATATTTTTAGGTGACACTACTTCTCTTGTGTTTGTTATTGAAAGTGTAAATCCATATTAAAACTATATCCCAATAAAAGGCTCAGAGAGGTAGATTAACATAATAAAGTATTTATAAAAAAGCCAGTTATTTTTAATAATGCCAACTATCATAACCACCATAATCATCATCTCATCTCATCTCATCGGGAGATGGAAAGAATATACGATCAGTACATTTGGACGTGTCCTGCGCAACAGTACATATCAGTTATTACTTAAGTTCCTGACAATCTGTTTGCTGACTTAGGTTACTGCTTCAACCTCGTGTTTGGGGGAGAGGGGCTGCAAGTACCCTTTTTGCTCACATCTAAAATATCTGCTGAGCTTGTTGAAACTTTTTTGCAACCTCTCAGTCCGGTTCGTATAGTAATAATATGATCGTTTTATGATAATACAACCAGCATCAATGAGTAAGAGGTCATATTTGCTTAGTTTGGTTTATCGTTGATGAGGAAGGTCAGGTTCTAATCCCGTCTTGGTGTACTGAAGGTATTTTTCCTAAATGATGCTCTCCTACCACCTCCATACAATTGTGGGTACATATACTCTTAACCATACCTTCCTCAATAATGTCGCATTAACGTAATTAATATAAGGTCATATACATATAACCCAACAAGCAGTTTCTAACCTTGATATTTAGACTAAGTGCCCAACGGTACAAATTGAAAAACAAATATAGCTTAGTTATGTATGTCTGGGTTACATTACTCGTATCCCAATATGTGGGAATATTAGCTGATGTATCGCATTGCCCAGGGAACACCCCAATGTACTAGTCATACACTTTTTCCGTGGAACCCGCCTCGGTGGCGTAGTTGGCTAACGCGCTAGTCGTGTTGAGCTCGACTGCCGAGGACGGGGAGATCGAGGTTCGAATCNTTGCCCAGGGAACACCCCAATGTACTAGTCATACACTTTTTCCGTGGAACCCGCCTCGGTGGCGTAGTTGGCTAACGCGCTAGTCGTGTTGAGCTCGACTGCCGAGGACGGGGAGATCGAGGTTCGAATCTCGGTCGGGTGAACTGGGGGTGGTTTTTCCTAAATGTTTTTCCACTCTCCCTCCACGAAAATGCGGGTTCACTTCCTCTATTCAACCTTCCCAATTCCTAATCCATTAGCGTAATTAGTACTTAAGCGTATAACCCGAACTGGTAGTAAGACGCGGTGCTAAATAATAATAATAATAATAATAATTTTCCGTGGAGGTTCTTTCTATGTCCCGATGAGAATTGGTGAAGGTGATAGTGAATATGAGAGTGTGGAACCAATAGAGGCTCTTAACTTGGTTAAAACCTTACCAGATCCTGGTTACTATTGGGATATTTCCCCTTTAGGTAAAAATATACATGGCCAGGAATTGAACCTGGGACCTCTAGGATGATAGTCAGGTGCACCACTATACTATCGGAGTGGTTGGAAAACAAATGACGAACAGCTATTGTCAAAACTTGAAATTTTCCCTAAGATCATGTAGTAAATAAAATTATATGTTCTAGAAGGTAAATGTTATTATTGAAGCATTTGCTTCACTTTGGCCTTTTAATTCAGAGCAAATAATTTCGCTACAATAGTAAACACTTAAAAGCGAATGCTTCTGTTTATTTTCTCGTTTAGAAAAAGTGTTATGATAGAGACTATTTTTGATCTTGAGACTATGAAATATATTGACGTTTTATATGCCCCTGAACTGAACAAAATTTTGTTCTACAATTATATATATATAATTATAAAACCAAATTTTATATATATATATCAGTCCGCACATGGACAAAAAAGATTAAATAGACTTCTCCCAAAAATTAAAATTTAGATGGTATACGTTCATACCTCCAGTCAATACTAAATCGTGATTTTAAACATTCGTAGATCCAAAACTAAGGGTAGTTTACAAACACCTGATTTTTTAAACAAGGAGATTATTTGAAAACAAATTTAACAATTTGGCTTGTAAAAACATGTTTATAGAGAGCGTCTTATAATAACTAGCACTGTATATTTGTTTTAGAAGAAAAATTCTTCTAAGGGTAGTTTACAAAAGAATCAATAATTATTTAGCTACGGCAGTGGGAACACGAAAGTTCATTGTCTCACTTACAAAAGTACGCCACCTATCTCTATCTAGAGTTAGTTATATCCAGTCCACCTCATTACACCCTATATATTTCAGGTCCATTCTAATGTTGTCCTCCCATAAGCGTCAAGTCTTCCCAATGGTCTCTTCCCATTGGGTTTGCCAGTCAGTACTCTGAACAAGGTTCTAGAATCTCCCATTGACGCTGCATGTCCTTTCTACCACAATCTGCGAGACTTTGTGATCCTAACAAAGTCTTGTGATGAGTAAAGGGTATGTAAATTGTCATTATGTAACCTCCTCCACTACTCAGTGTCCTTATCCCCTTTAGGACCAAATATCTTCCTAAAGCACCTTGTATTCGAACACCCTGATAGTTTTTATTATTTAAGGTAAGGGACCACGTTTCACACCTATTGAAGAAAACCACCTGTAAAATTATTATTTTAAAAATATTGTAGCTTAATCAGTCCTAAATGCTTGGGTTTCATTTCAGAGAACGATTTGTTTTCAAACAGTTCACATTCTCTGTCTGTGTTTTGCTCGATGGATTACGTTATGTTACTAAAACCATAGTTAATAAAGACTGTTATTTAAAATTTGAAATTAAAAAAAGTTTATAACTTTTTTTTTAGTGTTTAGCATAACTAACACTGTGTGTATACCTTATTTTCAGAGAAAACCTAATTTAAGGATAATTTACTGATAGCTAAATTTTAGAACATGTTGTTCCAGCTTATAATAAAATATATGAGAAAATATTGACATTTGTGTCGAGCTATTTAAATTAAGACCATCATTTTTCTAAAAAAAAAACCACCAGTTTGAATATATTTTATTTGATCAAGAAAGTTGATTTTTTACTAAAACACGTACACACTTCTAGTTTTTTGATAAATTGAAATTTGTTTACAACTAATTAAATAGGATCCCAGAACTAGTGCTTGCAATCATATTGTGTAATTGGTTACTATCCTATCCTTGGTTCGTTTTGAAACATAAGAGCACCATATATCTAAGACGAACAGTGCACATTGTATTACATCCCAAACTTTAATAGGTCATCTTGCACTTATCGATTGAGCCAGAATAATCGAGCATTCATCCGTTACGTCAACAGATCGAGGCGGAGAATTTTATCAGACCCTTTCCATTCTGATGGTTTCATAAATTATTTGTTCGCTCTACTTCTTTAACGTCAATCACGTTCGCTTACTCTTTTCTTTTTCCTGCGTTTCTTCGTATTCGGTGCTTTCCTTGCTCTGTCATCCATCCGTCCTGAGTGCTTTCCTTTCCTCGAAGTCTGTCCGTATTGAGTGATTTACTTGCTCCGTCAAACATACGTACGTCACAAGTATTTTACTTTCCTTTACTTCTGTCTATCTGTGTGCTTTCCCTGCCATGATGTTATTCCAGATTATGTGCTTTGTTTGCTTTCTATTCCTTATGTATTGGGTGCTTTCTTTGTTCTGTCATCCATTATTCTTGGGTGCTTTCCTTATTCTGCTATCCGTTCTTCTTGTGTGCTTTCATTGCTCTGTCATTCATACATATTGGGTGCTTTCCTTGATGTGTTTTCCATCTTTTTTGGATACTTTAAGTGTCTTGTTCTCCATTCTTCTTGTGTGCTTTCCTTGCTCTATTTTCCATCCTTCTTGTGTGCTTTCCTGCTCTGTTTGTTATCTATATTGTGTGTTTTCCTTGGGATTTGAGTTTCCCTTTGAATTGGAGTTCGAATCCCAGTTGTGTGTACTGAGGTATTTTTCCTAATTAGTTTACCACTCACCCTACACGAAAATGGGGGTACACGACCTTTAAATTCAACACTTCCTCATCTCCAACTCATTAGTGTAATGTGTACATATGCGTATAGGCTGAACAGGTAGAAAGACACGTGACGTCTTAGACCATGCGGCCACTAAAGCAGGTCACTAGGACCGTTGAGTATATTTTGTGACATCTTAGTCGTATTCGTGTAATCATAATATAAGCAAAGCAAATTATAGCCTAGTGATTAAATTAATCATGGGGGGGGGGCACTCATTACATTCGTTTGGTTTGGTTTGTCGGGATTCAAATTCCGGTAGAGTGTTATGGGAATGGGGGTGATTGTTTTTAAACGATTTCCCTCTTATACCTACACGCAAATAAAGGTACATTTTATTTTACCTTTCCCACGAGTGCAATTAAATGCGGATAGCCTTGAATGGTAGTAATATTCAGTGAAAACAATAATTTAAAACTAGGATTTGAACACTTGTGGGTTATCAAGGGGTCACGATGGTCTAAAAGACAAACATTTGGGTCAAACCCCACAGAAAGGTTAGAAACCACTGCTTCAAAAGAAACAAGATGATTGGTGTTTTTCTAAATAAATGAAGCAGTATTCAGTCTGACAAATGGTTGAGAGAAACCAACCCACCGGTCCTGTACGGGCATCAAACCCCAACCCCCCCTGGTAAACGGCAACCACGCCGATGGTCTGTCACGTTGTATATCTTGGCTTCACAGCTCAGCCGCAATGTGACAGGTTCCGCCATCTTCTAGCTATATAAATACCTTGACATAGAACATGTCTGCCAGAGTCGAGATAATAAGAGAATCTATCTTCGGTGATGGCGCGGTTGTGAGCGTCCAGGAGTCTTGGTCGGAAACTTCAAGTGGAGGATGTAACGAATAGGGAACGAGTAGAGCTAAGGTCACTTTACTTTTAGTTTAGGGAGGTACCCAAGTCATTAAGTACCTGATACTGCACTGGTAATTGGTTCCTTATAATATAATCTAGTCGTGATAAGTACCTGATGCTATAGTCATGTAAGGTAACCTATTTTACAGATGTTTTAGGTAACAAATGCCCTAGCCGTGCTAAGTACTTGTTTTTCCAGTCACTTTAAGTACCCAAAACTTTGGTCATGAGTACCTGATACCAGTCTTTCTAAGTAATTGATGTCCCAGTCATATTAAGCACCTGACGTCCAAATATTTCTAAGTAATTGATGTCCCAGTCATATTAAGCACCTGACGTCCCAATCTTTCTAAGTAATTGATGTCTCAGTCATATTAAGCACCTGACGTCCCAATCTTACTAAGTAATTGATGTCCCAGTCATATTAAGCACCTGACGTCCCAGTCTTTCTAAGTAATTGATGTCCCAGTCATATTAAGCACCTGACGTCCCAATCTTACTAAGTAATTGATGTCCCAGTCATATTAAGCACCTGACGTCCCAATTCTTTCTAAGTAATTGATGTCCCAGTCATATTAAGCACCTGACGTCCAAATATTTCTAAGTAATTGATGTCCCAGTCATATTAAGCACCTGACGTCCCAATCTTTCTAAGTAATTGATGTCTCAGTCATATTAAGCACCTGACGTCCCAATCTTACTAAGTAATTGATGTCCCAGTCATATTAAGCACCTGATGTCCCAGTCTTTCTAAGTAATTGATATCCCAGTCATATTAGGCACCTGACGTCCCAATCTTTCTAAGTAATTGATGTCCCAGTCATATTAAGCACCTGATGTCCCAATCTTTCTAAGTAATTGATGTCCCAGTCATATTAAGCACCTGCCGCCTCAGTATTTCTATGTAATTGATGCTACGGTTATACTAAGCACCCAATGCATGTGACGGTTTGTTTAAATAAAGGCGATTAAATATTGAGTCTCAGGATTAAAACATTTGTTGCGGCTTTCTAACAAAAGGCGCTAGAGGGTAGGAATGTTATCACTTTGAAGTGTTTAAGGTCTCCGTCTAGAAACATCTCTGGAATAAGGTAATCTATGCAAAGATAATATTAATGGAGGTGGTGGTAGAGAGAGAAAAACAACGGAAATGTCTGGAGTAGATGAGATGCTGGTCTGTTTCCGGCCAGGTGGAAGGGAGCGGATGAGACGCGTCGTGTCTTGTTGCCATGTTTATTTTTACCTTCCCCTCGGCCCCAACGCACGTCTCTTTCACTGCCAGGGACCTGATTTACTTTCCACTGATATACTTCTTTACCGTGAAGAGTCTTTGCCAACGCAAATAAATCTCGGGTTTAACGTAGAATAAGAGAAATTCTGTTTATCTGAAATACAGGTTTAAAAAACACAACCAAGGTGAACCAATTGATTGATTCATTTTACATTGTATTGTGGCATATTTTAACTACAACTTTTAACTGCCAAGCTATTGGCAAACATTTTAGTGGAGAGTAAAACATAGTGCATGACAGTTTAGTAAGCTATACTTTAATGAGCTGAAATAAACTCGAACAAAGAAACAAACCCCTGACATTTTATTCGATGCAACTTAGCTGCCTGGGAAACTTTGATTATCCCTTTTCTTTTTTCATTTGTTTAATTATATAAATTTCTTTCACTCTCATAGGTTACGCCTTTCCTTTAGCCAGAAATAAAATAAACTACATTTATTTTGTTACCATTCCGTAAGAAAAATATACTTGCTACTTAATAATATATGTTTCATGGCTTTAAAAGATTATAAGGAAAGTCCTAAAACCACTATATAATTATTTAATATTGTTTATTAAAGAGAGGTATTACAATACAATCTATGATATAAATATATAGTAAGATTCTGGGTAGAAGAATAGTTTAAAATATACAAATATATTTATTTAAAATTAAGAGTGATAGTTTGTTATTATATTAATAATATTTTATAAATAGGTATTGATACTATGAACTAAGGTTGACAGCCTTCATATCACATGATTCCAAGTACGAGTATTTGAAAATAGTTTCAGTAACTTTTGTAATTGTAAAAAAACTGTCTTTTCTAACATAAAGAAGGCTTATTTGGAGCGTGGTTCTAATATGGTTTATTTCTATCCCATCAATTTCAGTTTGGCCTCAGAAATGAGGTCAGCAGGCAACTGAAAGGTTACGGCGTTCTTTCAATCACAGATTTAAAAAAAAAGTAAAATTATATTTTTTATTTGGGAGAAATCCCCCTCATATAAACATCGCATAGAACTCCACCACTATGAATAAATAAAACCACTGGTCTTTAGCTTGTATTCCTCTATCGAAATACTTTTTAAATACATTTGGGCGATTTATGAATGAAGTGTAGTCTATATTTGTCTTAGCCGTGAATTGTTAGTGAGATAATCGCTTAACATTCAGTAAAGATTTCATCAGTGCTCTCTAGTGACCGTGTTTTGTATTTCTATAACTGTGAATCATTAAAAATACTAGATTTATTCAATTTTAATACGTTATTTAAAAGATGATTTACCTTGTAATCGAGATTTAACTTATTGAAAACTAGAAATGTGTAGCATTTTTAGGAAAAAAAGTTAGTGTATTTAAACTATTTTTTTAATTCGGATGATTTCTTACGTCATTGTAGTTTTTTAAGTGAGATCACGTGGAGATCATACAGACTTATTGAAATATATGTTCATATTTTACACTTTAAATCATAAAACCTTATGAAAATACTCATATTATATATAATATTTACTAGTTTATAAACCAAAGTTGATCTAAACTGTTTTTATTATTTAAGTAATATATCTCAATTTACGTTTTTATAGATATTTAAAACCCATAATCATTGAGTATAATGTATGGCACAAATTATTATTACCTTGAACCTATGCTGTGCTAGACATTCTTTAAGAAGCCGTTCATTCTATATCTATCTCTCTCTACTTTATTGGAAAGAGTGAAGCAATTAATTTTTATTTATATTTACATGAATCCTTCAGAATCTCCATGTGTCCAAGTGACCAAGGTCTTATGTTTGCAATTGATCTTCAAGATTATCTAAGTGTTAAATAATATGTCTGCAGTTAATCTCCAAAAATATACAATTTTTTTAAGTTGCATATTATCAACTAACTTCCAACTGTTCAAAGTATTGTGTTTGCAATTATTTTCCAAGAATACCCGAGTAGTCATAATCTTATGTCTGCCATTATTATACAAGAATTTCCAAGTGTTAAAAATTATGTCTGTAATTAATCTTCAAGTATGTCCAATGCTCTAAATCAAATGTCCGCAATTAATCTCCTTGAATCTACAACTGTCCAAAGTCCTATATCGGTAATTATTCCTCAATAATCTCCAAATGTTAAAAATGCATGTTTACAAGTAATCACCAAGATTCGAAAAGTGCTTAAAATCGTTTGTCTTAAGTTAATCTCCATACACCTCCGCGTGTTCAAAGTCTTATGTCTGCAATTATTCTCCAAGCATCACCAAGTGTGCAAAATCTAATGTCTAACATTAGTTTCCAGTTATCTCCAACTGCTCAAATTTCTATTTCTACTAGTAATCTCCTAAAAGCAATAAATATTACAATTTGAGTGTCTACACGTAATCTCCAAGAAGTTCAAAATATTCAAAGTTGAATGTCTACACGTAATCTCCAAGAAGTTCAAAATATTCAAAGTTGAATGTCTACACGTAATCTCCAAGAAGTTCAAAATGTTTCAAAGTTGAATGTCTACACGTAATCTCCAAGAAGCTCCAAATATTCAAAGTTGAATGTCTACACGTAATCTCCAAGAAGCTCCAAATATTCAAAGTTGAATGTCTACACGTAATCTCCAAGAAGCTCCAAATATTCAAAGTTGAATGTCTACATGTAATCTCCAAGAAGCTCCAAATATTCAAAGTTGAATGTCTACACGTAATCTCCAAGAAGCTCCAAATATTCAAAGTTGAATGTCTACACGTAATCTCCAAGAAGTTCAAAATATTCAAAGTTTAATGTTTACAAGTACTCTCCAAGAAACTCCACGTCGTGTTCAAAGTTGTCTTCAAAGATCTCTGAGAAGCTCATATTTCCATGTTCGAATCAATATTTTGAAGGCAAGAAGGATCCAACTCCCTCAACTTGAGATCCAGAACGAGGCCAATTGACCGCGTACACTTTCAATAATAACGTAAAATACACGTTCCTCTCTCGTCACCCCCTTCAATCTTATTCAACTCTACTTTTTTATTACTCTCCTTTTTTTTTCTCTTCATTCAATGTCCCAATTTTACTTTATTCCTCACTTTATAACTCTTTATTTATTTTTAACACCATTTAATATCACTTCTCACTTTATCTCTTCTCTCTCTCCAATGCATTTCTCTAGTACCCGTTTATATTTAAATAGCTATACCCCTTATTTTCCTCCTTTCTTTTTATCTTTCTTTGATAATTATTTTTTCACTTCTGCCTTTCTTTATGATTTCTTTATTTATTTTTAGCTCTTTTTACTTGTTCATCCCAAACTTCTCACCCCTATTTTACTCTCCTCTCTTAATCTTCACTCTCCACAATTTTTCTATCTTCACGCCCTCTAAGCACCCCATTCGCTATCTTTCCACTCCTTTTACTTATCCTCCAACTCGCCATTTATTTTCCCACTGTCCCACTTTCATCTCTTTTATCCCCTATTATCACACCTTCTCGTTCACCTATCCAACCACTTTCCATCTCCTCTTCCCCTTATCTCCTTTTCTATATATTCTTTCTCCCTTTCTATACAATTTATTTACCATTATCTTTCATCTTCTTTCGTCCTTATCTACTATCAACTATCAACTTTCTTCCATTTTCTCTTTTTTTCCTCACTCCATTTCTCTTGATTTCTCTCTCCCCTTCTTTTCCAAACCTCTATTTACCTGTTTACACTCCACTTCCTTCCTTTTCCCCTCTTTATTTAGCTTATAGTTAGAGCACTCTTCTCTCTAATCTTTACATTTCTCCCTTTCTATTCCCTCTTATATATCCTCCCTCTCTCTCTACCTTATATTGATGTATTATATTTGTAAGAATGTATATATATTCTAATGATGTATGTAAGACACTGGATGGACAAATCACCAGATTCTAAATTTTACCAAACACCTTTGAGATACTTAGCTTTGAGCTAGGATAGGATGGTTTTTAAACGTTGCATGTTGTGATAGCAGGCCAACTCCTGATGATATGGTGTATATTATAAAGCAGCACAGGTGCAAATAAAAAAAATTGTTTTGGGCACTTTAAAAAAATCTTTATTAAAAATAACAACACTAAATAGAGATAGTAACTATCTGCTTAAATCTCATCTTTACTCACTTACTATGGTATTAGGAACTCAAAAGTTCATTGCCACACTTAAAAAAAAGTATGCCGCCTACCCCTATCTTGACCTAATTTAATCTCATTACACCCTATTCCTATCTTGACCTAGCTAAATCCAGTCCACCTCATTACACCTTATCCCTATCTTGACCTAGTTCTATCCAGGTCATCTCATTAGAGCCTATCCCTATATTAACCTAGTTCAAACCAGTCCACCTCATTACACTCTATCATTTTCAGGTCCATTCTAATTTTATCCTTTCAAATGCGTCTAGATCTTGCCATTCTTTCTTTTTATTTTGTTCACCTCTTTTGATGTAGATTCCTTAACATAAATCGGAGATCCTTTGGGTTCAAAGTGTCCTCTAAATTCTAAACCATAAGTTCTGACAAGCACAAATCGACAAAATATATTATAAGTTTGTCAGGTTTCCAGGGAAAACGCCCCCTAGGTTTGTTAGAAATCAATAAAGGACTGTCATAAAAGCTAAGAATATCATATTTTAATCGCACTTTGCTAATATAAACAAATACCTATTTTATAGTCATCCCAACTAAAACAATCCCATTCACTATGTTACAGCAGTTAGAATGACACCATCCTTCAAAAGGGGAACTTAAGAACAGCCCACATAACTTACTGAAAGTACATCGGGTATATTTCACAAATTTCAGATAACGTTCACCACATTTTACTACTCTTCCAGGATATTTGAATATTTACACTATTTTTTCTAGTACCGCGTCTTACTACCTGTTCGATTTACACGGTTAAGTACTAATTACACTAATATTTTAGTGATTAGGAAAGTTATAGTTAGATGAAATGTACCCACATTTACGTGGATGGAGAGTGGAAATCCATTTAGTTAAAACCACCCTCAGTACCCCTAGCTGAGATTCGAACCTTAATCTCCCCGTCATTGGCAGTCTGGTCTTCTGCGAGACTAGCGCATGAAACCACGCGGCCACCGAAGTGGGTCGACAATATTTACACTAATCAAAATAATGAGTAAGGTAGATTTTAGAGGAAGTGTACCCACATTATTGCGGAAGGAAAGTGTGAAGCCATTTAGAAATAAATCTCCTCAGTACACCAGTCCTGGCCTCTCTATCCTCGGGGAACCAGACCATACGATATTGACACCTTTGCCCACAATCTCAACGAAACGGGAAGCTATTAGATAAGTCTAAATATATTGCAATTAGACTAGATGGGGAAAGCTACTGAGAATGGAATCGAAGTGACATTCTAACTCCTGCAGCCCGGCATCGGTGGGCACGCGGACTAAACGCCAAGTTCGTGGTTTGGTGTGCCAGTGATGGAGATTTAGGAGGGTTGAATTCCGGACTGTTGTACTATTTTTAAATTCTGTACTGTTTCCAGCCTGTGGCCTGGGTCAGTTTTTCAATCAATCCATGTTTTCACACTACCAACTAGCTAGGCTTGTCGTAGCTTCATATGCCTTATAATATAACTTATGATTAGGACAGGCACAACATCCAGTCCCCATACGTTAATTTATCAACAGCAGACACGCTACCGGCTGAGCTAAGGTGCTGGATTGTAAGAATATACTGATGGCCCTTTACAGTGTACCAATCGCCCTCAACGCAAAAGTTAATATATTATGTCCTCTAGATTCTACCATTGATTTTTTCCTCTCTACTATATTAATCTAATTAAGTGTGGATAGCCCAGGCAGGTAGAAAGACACGGTGCTAAAAAGAACTCCCGTTTTTTTTCTACCGTGAACTCTTTATGACAGACAAGCGGTCCATCCGAAGCCAAAAAATCCACACGGCCGTTCATACATTCAGCTCAAGATTCACTGACTTGTAATGTCCCAAAAATAGCACGGTAAACGTGCTCAGTCTGAAAGACGGCCAAAAATCGTCTACACGCTAGTCTCATCTTTTTTTTCTCTCTCTCTCTTTTGCCCGCGTGTTTAGAACATTATTCGAAAAAGTGTTAGTGTGATGGATGACAAGATCTGTCCTGTCGTGGCCAACATTGTTTCATCACTTCAACTACAAAAATCTGCACAATGGTTTAGAAAAGAGGAAACAGCCTTATAAATCCAAGAGAACGAATCTTGTGTTTAGTTAGGTGGCTTTTAAGGGGGCCACCTACTGGAGGGATGAGAATATTTGGTAGACATCAATAAATTCCGTGGTATTTAAGAGGTTGTTTGCTATTTCAAAACATGGTTGGTGCCAAAATGTAGGGGAAATGCTGCAAAGTGTATTTACGATTAAAATTCTTATATTTTTAAGTACCATAATCTTAAAAGGAATTATGAAAGGGTGAAATGAGTTTATTTTCAAAGACGTTTCATGTTAAATGTTTCACTTCTAGGATCAGAGTAAATTAATAGATACAACAAACAGATAGTAATCGTTTGTAATAAAAATCACAACAGAAAATGCCCCATGGCTTCTTTGGTGCTGACTGACAGTTCAAAGCTGACTTCTGACAGTCAACATTTAGGTATATACCTAGATTTTGACCGTCAGAAGTGACACCTGCTAAACACATGTTTTTTGCAGATCATATGGTTCGGCGTAGGGATACATAATTTGGTCTGGTAGCTTTTCAAAGCCGTCAGCTGTCAGTCAGCACCAAAGAAGCCATGGGGCTACTGTAGTATATTTTATAGTGGTTTTGAAGTTTCAGAACTGCTATTTCAGTAAGAAATATTGCAGCATCGGTGGCAACATGGTCTAAAGCATCACTCTCGCAGTAAACTAGACTGCCGATGACGACGGGGAGATTGAGGTTCAAATCTCTGTCATGTGTACTCAAGGTGGTTTTCCTAAAAAGGTTTTCCACTCTTCCTACACGCAAATGCAGATACACTTCTTATATAAGTAACCTTCCAAAACCCTCAAATCATGAGCTTAATTATAACATAAATGTATGATCCGAACGGGTAGTAAGACGTGGTGCTAAAATAAACCGTATTGAAGTTCTTAACCGCCTAAGCTCACAATTATTGTGGCATTAGTTCCAATCTCTCGTCCTTCCAACTGTCAATCAGGTTAATTTACAAAAAATCATTTATCAAATACATCCCTTTCACTTTCTTAGCAGTGGAGAGATAATAATAGAAAAGTAATTTTTGGAAACGAGATAGATCAACTGACCCACCAAAACTAATTGGCCTTAACTAACTTTCTCTCTGAACCTTAAGGAACTCGCAAGTTCATGGTCACCAGAATCTAAGACCACAATTCAACCCTATCTGATCAACAAAAAAAAACTCTATGACGTCAGCCCGCAAGTGAGCTATAACGACCGAACGACCGCCGTATGTTAGCGAAGATAGTGCCAACATTTGTGGATAGAGGTATGTTCTTTGGTCGGCACAGTGAACAATCTGGTCATCAATATTAGTTTTCTAGACCAGATCCGTTACTTATTTATTCAAATATCTCCTCATTTGTCCTCAGGAGGATGAGTTTGACTTTGTTCCTGACCCAATGCTTCACATAAAAATCTGGTAGTGCTGGGGATAGAACCCGGGACCTCTGGATCTGTAGCCAGGAACTCTGACCACTAAACCAGAGAGGTTATCATCCAATCTCCTTCAAATAAATGTTTACATTATACTCCCATCGATGTCTTGAACTACCAAAGGGTCTTCTTGAAGCTTCAGGTCTCCAAACTCTGAATGGCTTTACATTAGTTCATAACCAAGTGTACTAGGATTATCTAATAATGATGTTTGTATCTGTATGATAATTTATAGCTATCTGCAACATACATTAGATAATCTAGGAAAACAAAATGAGAAAGGTGTTTATTGTTTGATTTGGAATCACCTTTTTCCCTTCTTTCGCGTCAAAACTTAATACTCGTCCGGGATATCTGAATTTAATCAGACTAATGGGGTAGGTATGAGTAAGGTATATTTTTATAAGAAAGATTCCTACATCAGCTTGGAGAGAGTGAGGGAAACTATTTTGAAAATAACTCACTACAACTAGTCTGTTTTAGAATCCCAACAACCTCCCCGTCACCAGCAATACAGTCTATTACGACGATGACGAGTCTATAACTACACAAACTACAGTAGCCCCATGGCTTCTTTGGTGCTGACTGACAGTTCATAGCTGACTTCTGACAGTCAACATTTAGGTATATACCTAAATTTTGACTGTCAGAAGTGACAGCTGATAAACACATGATTTTTTGCAGATCATATGGTTCAGCGTAGGGATTCATAATTTGGTCTGGTATCTTTTCAAAGCCGTCAGCTGTCAGCTGTGAGTTGTCAGTCAGCACCAAAGAAGCCATGGGGCTACTCTATGTTAATATTAACAATCACATGTTCATCAAATTAATATAGGCTAACTTATTTATTGCATGATCTGCTAAAATTTTCTGAGTATTAAAGCTTATGTAAATAATATGCAGAATAGTGCAATCTGGTTCAATTCATGTGATTGTAACTAAAATACCGAACAAAACATGATTGTTTAAGAGTGGTCAATTCTTTAACCATAGAACATGGAAAATCTTAAATTACTTACCATTAGAAACATGTTAACGCTGTTATATTTTCGTACTTAGTTCAGTAGAGAAACTTATATTAAAATAATTATAGCAACTATCTATAAATAACCAGTGAAGTTGCTACTACAAAATATATGACGCAATTTCATCCAGTCATTGTGCCATTCCTTGCTACCTGCTTCGGTGGCCGAATGGTTCAAGGCGTCACTCTAGCAATAGACTAGGCTGCCGATGACAGGGTGATTAGGTATCGAATCCCGGTTGGGTGTATGGAGGGTGTTTTTCCTAAATGGTTTTCCACTCTCCCTCCACGTAATACTTCCTTTAAATTCAACATTACTCATTCCTATCTCATTTAAGTTATTAGTACATCTGTAAATATCCCGGTTTAATGTATATTATGAAACCATTGTGGTCAATTTTTTGAACTAAAAATATATTTATAAAATACATTTACTTAAACCACGTGACTAAAACTTTCTTTCAAAAACAAATTAATGACTCGTTTTACCAATCTTGGAAAGTCGGTAAAATCACTGTTCTTTTTGCTAATGTGGGACAACTTGTCTCTTTTCTGCATATGCGTTTGTTCCAAACTTTGTTGAGAACTGAGAACTGCACTAGTACCAAACTATGCACAAGTTTTCATGATAGCAACTTATTTTGCCAAAAAAAAGTCATTATAATTGATTGCTTACATAGTAAAGTTGACTTGTCTGAATTCAGTTTTGAATTATGTATGGAAAAATGTCTCGTGTGTACGAAGCATAAGATGTTTCAACCTTTCTATAAAGTGAATTGCAATCCTTGAATTGAAATATGAGTATCATTCTCTCGAGAGATTGATTTTAAAATGTCAAACGAGCACAATTTGTCTACAGACACTTCATTTTCGAGCTGTTTTATGCAATTAAATGGGGCTACAACGATAAACCGTGTGACACAAAAGATGATAATAGGATTAAATAAGATTAATTTTCACCACTTTTCACTATCAATTCGGGATATTCACACGTTTTACAATATTGGGGTAGGAAAAAAGGAGGGTTAGCTAAGAGAAAATGTACCCGTATCTGCATGTAAAGCAAGCCAAACACAATTTAAAATAAATTACCTCAGGAAATACAGTTAAGATTTGAATACCGGCCTTTTAATTACTGGTAAATCAGGTAAGATGAAACGGATGCATTTATTCGTGTGTTTACTGATGCAGGATTTCACCAAGTCTTACTACCTGTTAAAGTTATACGTTTATGTACCAATTATGCCAATGTTTTTAGGTATGAGGAAGTTTATATTTAAATGAGGTGTACCCACATTTTCGTGGAGGGAAAATGTAAAATCAGTTTGGGAAAACAACCCTTAGTACACTCGATCTAGATTCAATCGTCGATCTCCTTGTCATCAGCAGTCTAGTCTACTGCAATAACAGCGCCCTAGACCATGTAGCCACCGAAACGGGTTTAATTTAAGTGATAACCGGTAGAGTTGAATCATTGCCAAGGTGTTTGACTGGCATGCTCAGCTCCAACTTGTCATGCATGCAGTAATTAGGTTCGAATATCGTGCAGGTTTACTAAGGGTGATTTTCCTCACCTTGTAAATTTTCTCTCCTCTTTCCAGGCGAATATCTGAACCATATTCTTAAATCTTTTGCTATAGATAAATGGGTGTCACTGCTCTCCTGAATTAAAGTTTAGACACGTGGAGAAATAAAAGTTCACACACGTGGACACGCATTCTAAACGTCTAGCTCATTTAGTCTGTTTTACTTATGGTAGGTAGGTTGGGGTTTAGACCCAGATTAGTTTAATTTACTGAGGGTATTCATTACAAAGATATTTCCCACCCTCCCTTCACGCAAACGCGGGTGTATTTCCTAAAAAGTCAACTTTTACAATTCCTAGCTCATTAGCGTAATTAATATATAAGAGCCCGAATGGGTTGTGAGACGCGGACAAAAAAAAAGTTTAAATAAAATCTATATTACAAAAAAAAATATTCCTCTATTAATATTCCACCAAACTCATTTGTTGGATGATTATAATTGAATTAAGCTTGTTCTAATTAAGAATTTATCTCAACAATTTAATTAGTTTATTTTCTCTATATAATGGGGAACCTGTGGCGAATTATCGGTTTTCTCTTATTTTCTTATTTCTACTCTGGCGTGCTATTTCTCTCTTCTTCCTCTTTATAAACAGAAAGTTTTACAAAAGAGTGGCGAATGGCACAGTTTATTCCAAGAAACCGTTGCAATGTATTTATTTATCCATGTGACGGTGTGTTTTCACAAACTGCGTCTGCCAGAATATATTATTAGCACCGCGTCTTACTACCCGTTCGGGTAATGGTAGGGTGATTGTGAGATGAAATGGAGGACCTACAGTTTTAACGTGGGATCCGAACCACGGTGGAGGCCTGACATTCCACACATTCACAAGTTGTGATTAATACACGTCTTGTCAGAGGTGAAATAAGGGTTTGGCAATTAGATAAATCTGTGCCGGGACTGAGAATTGAACCACGGACCCCCAGCACAAAAGTTCGACCCTTTACCCCAAGACCGCCAGGTGACCAATTGCCAGAACATAAAAATAATAAGTAGAAAACTAAAGGACAGTAACTTTATCACTAGAACTACAAAGGGCTATAATATTTTACTAGAACTATAAAAGACTATAATTCTTTCACTCGAGCTAAAGAGGACTAATTATTTGTCAAATATTTAACGCACACCCTAGACCTGAGGCGTGCCAGGATATTGCTTAGCGCAACATTATAAGCAGTGTTTAACAAAGTCGGGCTCACCACACACACACATATTCATCTCACGGAGAGAACAGATACACGAGTTCTGTTGGATATAGCTCAGGCCGTGCGTGGGTGGGAGACAGTCTGGCTCTTTTACTTCCATTCAGTCAGGACAGAAATAACATGGCAGCTATTCTACTACTTGCAATCTTCAATGTTGTGGGTGGCGAGGAATTTCCTGGCATCTCTGAGCGTACACACACATAGTTGATACAAAGACATGAGGCACACATGGTTGATGCGGTGACATGGGACACACATGGTTGATACAGTGACATGGGACACACATAGCTGATACAGTGACATGTGACACACATGGTTGATATAGTGACATGGGACACACATGGTTGATACAGTGACATGGGACACACATGGTTGATACAGTGACATGTGACACACATGGTTGATACAGTAAAATGGGACATACATGGGTGATACACTGACATGGAACATACATGGTTGATATAGTGACATGGGACACACATGGTTGATACAGTGACATGTGACACACATAGCTGATACAGTGACATGTGACACACATGGTTGATACAGTGACATGGGACACACATGGTTGATACAGTGACATGGAACATACATATTTGATACAGTGACATGGAACACACATGGTTGATACAGTGACATGGGACACACATGATTGATACAGTGACATGGGACACACATAGTTGATATAGTGACATGGAACACACATGGTTGATACAGTGACATGGGACATACATATTTGATACAGTGACATGGAACACACATGGTTGATACAGTGACATGGGACACACATGGTTGATACAGTGACATGGAACACACATGGTCGATACAGTGACATGTGACACACATGGTCGATACAGTGACATGGAACATACATGGTTGATACAGTGACATAGGACACACATGGTTGATACAGTGACATGGGACACACATGGTTGATACAGTGCCATGGGACACACATGGTTGATACAGTGACATGGAACAAGCATGGTTGATACAGTGACATGGGACACACATGGTTGATACAGTGACATGTGACACACATGGTTGATACAGTGACATGGAACACACATGGTTGATACAGTGACATGTGACACACATGGTTGATACAGTGACATGTGACACACATAGCTGATACAGTGACATGTGACACACATGGTTGATACAGTGACATGTGACACACATGGTTGATACAGTGACATGTGACACACATGGCTTACACAATTATATTGGGCACACATGTTTGATACATTGACATAAGAAACAAAAATGGTGAATAGAAACTCATGAGGGACACATTGATATAGGTATGATACACTTTTTTTATAGAGTGCAACAAAACACACATATGTTGTTTAGAATTAAATGAGAAACATTTGGCTCATGATATAACATTCGACAAAATATTTTAAGTGTTTTTTATTTTTGGATTTAGTTTTAAATTTAAGCCAAATTTCGTATACACGTTTAAATCGTCGATCAGATTTAAGTTTGTATGAATATACCTCGATATTCAACCATATTAAAACCAGAGATTCAAAAAAGTAAACTACATAATCTGCTAGTAACATACTTTAGGTTAATATAAAATGTGATATTTTAAATACATATTATTTGAGGGGAAAACTAAACCACCTAATTTATCTTTATGTAACAATCACAAATCTCAGACATGACATTTTTTTTTTAAGAATACCAAATTATATACTACGATAATTTGTTCAAATCTCTAAAAACAATTGTTGCCAATTTGTAATCACGTTTCATGAAATTTCAAAAGAGTAATCGTGTGTTTGTGTCAAGACCTAATTTTAATATGTTCTGATCTAAATAAATGCTTGAAACTGTAGTTTGTCGTTAACAATATCATTCGGTTCTTTGAGCACTCCTGGACATCCAATAATGAATTTATTTAAACAACCCCGGCGTGCTAGGCAATCCCAGCATTTGAGAACGTGAAAAGCAATTGTGTGAAAATGGGTACACAGCAGAGCTACTCATCCACGAACACACAAGTGTATAGTTTAAATTCAGGATCTACGTAGAGCAATCAATTTAGGCCGGAGTAAGTTTTACACAACAACGTTAAAGCTGAACAAGCAAAAAAGTTATATATATATATATATATATATATATATATATATATATAAACGGGTATCACCACAGCCTTAAAGTTTTAATGTCTATTTACATTATACTTCCCTCATAGATAGTACTATGGTATATAACGTGTCACTCTCACGTGTGGTTTTTTTTATCGCCATGTCTTAATTCATGTTCAGGTTTTACGCAAATATAATAATTAATCTAATGGGGTAGTGATGAGGAAGGAAGCTTTTTAGAGGTAATAGACCCGTACTGATTCAGTAAGTTTTTAGCATCTCGTCTGTTTTCAATGAATGTAAAACTCAGAATAAACAAAACATTAGTTTTACCGTGTTTTTTTTTTATGAATTTGAAATTTGGTAGCTTACTTTAT
>CABFWO010005909.1:0-19077 GCA_902155825.1 Timema genevievae | reverse complement strand
GTAGCTTACTTTATTTTATGTGACAAGAATAAAATGAGGGTTTTCGAAAAAAAAAAAAGTACTTAGGAAAATCTTCGGTCCAAAATGAGGTGAAGATAATGGAGAATGGAGCATGTTACATAAAGATGAGTTACATATTCTGTAATCAGCACCAGACTTTTTAGAGTAATCAAATATTGCAGGTTACGATGGGCTGATCATTTAGCGCGAATGTAAGAAATTAGACTACGTCCAAGGAATTAACTGGCAAACCTTCTTACGGGAAAAGACCAGTGGTAAGACCTAGACGCAGATCGGAGAGTAACATTAGAATAGATCTGAAAGAGACAGGGTGTAATGAGGTGAACTGGATAGAACTAGTCCAAGATAGGGACAGATTACATACTTTTATAATTGTGGCAGTGAACTTTAAAGTTTCTAATGCCGGCATAGAGTAAGTATGTTTAAACAAAATTGGGGAAAGTAGGTGCTTTTACGGTGTAGTTATTTTACAACCGTTTCAAAATGGTTACGTTTCGTTGTTGATTAGGTAGGTAATGTTTCCAAACCAAAGTATCCAGGTTCCTTGGTTTCTTTTTTGAAATATCTAACATTTCAAACTGGGTCAACATGGATCAATAAGAACACATTCATTTTTAAAACCAACTTGGGCGTGTAAACACGAGATGCCATTCAAAGTTTGTTTGCTCTGGCTGCCTTGTGATTCATTAATATGTTATTACTGGTAGGGCTGTGAACCCTATGCTATTAGCAGGACTAAACTTACTGCTACATTCTAGAGCGTGGATCTAGGTTTCATTTGCATTGAAACAGATGACAAATATATGTGATTGATTTTAATTTATTCAAACATAAACACAAAACTGTTCAGGCTTTAAAATATTTGGTCCAAACAAAATATATTTAAACGATAGTAATTTATTATTTTATTTGTGTGCACCACGTTTTGCTACGCATCTGGTCCATCCGCATTTTTTTTGCATTTGCATGAAGGAAGATGGACAGCTATTTATTTTAAAAAATCTCACTATGGTTGCAACAATAATAACATAATTTAGTAACTATTTATTGCGAAAAAATATAGCGTACTTTCAAAAGGTTATTGTTTTCTTCCATTTTAGGGTAAATAGTCAATATTATATAAAAAAAATTCTTTCAGAAAAATGTTTGTGAATGGATACATTAAAAGTGTAATGTGTGATTTGAAACAATCTGGTAATTCTTAAAATTTTACATAAAACTATAAAATAAAATTATATAACGCCTTCCTCATACTTTTTTTTTAAAGATAACTATCATTGGTGGACACGTGGACTAGACACCAGACTCGTCTAGTTTGTTTTGTCGTTTATGGTGAGCTGGGATTCAAACCTAGTCTGGAACTCCTGAGATTGGCTCATAAAATTACGGTTCCACACTCTTCCTCAACGCAAGTGTGTATACATTTCCTTTCCACCTTCTTAATCCTTTGTACATTAGAGTAATTAATGTATATCTCCATAGGCCAAATGGGTTTTGAAACTCGGTTGGGAATGAAAAGAGCACAATAAAAATATTGTTATTAAAATTGAGGATTATTTAAGTTGTTTGGATTATTCGAAATTTTTATTCTCATAATAAATGCTGCAATTTGAGGATATTTTCCTTAAGCTATGTGGTACCTTACGAGCCCAATCAACTCCACAGATAGTGTGTAGCTTAAGAAGGTAATACGGATCAAACAAGGTGTCGTATTGTGGTGCGTGTACTTTTTTATAGTCTAAATAAAAAATAGTGGGATTGAGGAAAGTCGAACTGTTTTATCTTAAACTAAGAAAGTCATCAAAATGTTAAAATAAATGGTACGGAACTCGGTAAGCTATCCTTAGTTTTAGGGTTATATATTCAATTCCAAAAAACCCCTTGGGGCAACCCTATAAAAACCCTAGATACCAAGATAGCGATAAAGTAAAATAGATTTAATAAACTTGTCCCAATTTCACTGTGGTCGAATTAATAATGCAGAAAATTGTACTTCAATGTGACTTCTGACTCGAGTGTAATAATATACTTAACTTCCTGTTTCATGCGTTCTTAAGATTGTTTGCTTCGTAGCATATCTAGGTGACGTTGACAAACTCTATGTTTGTAAGTAGGCTCTATTTACTAAAGTAAATACGTAACATTCTCTCGTTTAATCCTGCTTCTAGCCGCACTGTGGATGTCTAAGGATTTGAGCACATAGCAGATCATGTTTTTCTCTCTACTTATAATCCTCTTTGCTTTGGGAAAGAGACGTAAGCTTGGAGCTAGAGAGACAGAGAAAATGCTCTTTGCTTGTAAAAAGAGATTCACGTGACCAAATCTGTTGTGTTCTGTATCATTCTCATTTAATTTTCAGTGTCTTCTACGCTTAGATCTTAGGGCGTGTTCACAAGAGGTAAGTAAGGAGGAAAGGGTGAGTTTACACGAGGCACTTAAATAGGCAAGTCAAGTCAGCGTGTATCTTCTTGAAGCATGCTATTATTGTTATTATTATTGTTATTATCATCATCATCATCATCATCATTAGTACTGCGTCTTACTACCCGTTCGGGTTATAAGTACTTACGCTAATGTGTAATGGTAGGGTGATTGCGAGATGAAATGGAGGACCTACAGTTTAACATGGGATCCGAACCACGGTGGAGTTCTGGCATTCCACACATTCCCAAGCTAGAATTAATACACATCTTGTCAGAGGTGAAAGAAGGGTTTGGCAATTAGGTAAATCTGTGCCGGGACCGAGGATTGAACCCCGGACCCTCAGAAAAGAAGTCAGACATCTTAATTCTAAACCGCCAGGTCACCTTTATTGATTATTAATATTAATGTAAGCGCTTGGCAAGATATTTGGTCCAAAAGGAACTAGGCTACCGGCAAGTGGAGGAGGCTACATAATGATTAGTTACCTACCCTTTACTAATCACAAGACATTGTTAAAATAATCAAGCCTCGTATATTACGGTGGGTAGGACATGCAGTGCGAATGGTAGGTTCTATAATCTTATTCAGGGTAATGAGTGGTGAACACAATAGGAATACCTATACGCAGATGGGAGGATAACATTAGAATGGACCTTAAATATTCAGGGTGTAATGCGATGGACTGGATAGGAATAGTTCTAGATAGGGCTAGGTGGAGCAATTTTGTATGGGCTCTCGAGTTCCTAATGCAATAGAATAAGTAAGTATTAATTTTCTAAATTTTAAATATATTTTTGATGCATTCTACAATGATTTTAATTTATATTTATTTTAATCAAGTATTTTGTGTTTAGCAAATGTACAATAATTTATCCAAGAAACGTAATTATATAACAGAAAAAGTTATCTATTGTCCGATTCTGACTGTACGAAACATTTTTAACAGTTATAAAAGCTATTATAACAATTTTATTATATGCATACATGAAGTAATTTGATCTGAAATTGTTAGATTTAGTAAATATTATCAATACCTATAAATAAATTATGATAATAATAATAATAATAATAATAATAATCCAATAAAATCTTATCAGTGGTGACCATAAAAAGTCTGTTCTTGCTTTTAGAAGCTACAAGCTACGATTTTATTCTTACCATAATCGTACTATGTTTACAGTTTAAAAGTTGGACAGAAAAATGACTGGTTTATTTTTTTCAAAGTACAGTATATTTAATACATCAAGTTATTCAATACAAAACTTGTATCATTTGGTGCCACAAAGCCATTTGTAGGGTCACAATTTACTGAATTATAAATTTGAGTTGTTTCGTAGTGCGTCTGCCTATTGATTTAAGGGTCCTGGGCTCGATTCCCAAAATGGCAGGAAAAACATAATAGGTGGAATTTATACTTCCCGTTTTACAGTAAATTAGTTTACAAATCATGTGTGCTGTTATAATCAGTCGATTCGAAAAGTTAACATTAGATACCTCAAATTTGTTTTTAAAAAATGGATCTTGGACACCGGACTTAAGGTGGGGGTGTAGTGGATGTAAGAAAAGTCAGTGTCTTTGCATTTTTTTTTAACACCAAAACTTTTTTGCTCAAATAGAAATCAAATATTTTTTCACTAGAGACATAGAGATTAATTTTTTTCGCAAGGTGACCTCATTAGTTCTTAAATATCTGTCAAGGGTGTCTTGGAATTTAATAACCTTTTCCTCTTCATTTAAAAAGTTTCTCGTATAGTGCCGTTATGCTAATGGAAGAAATTCAACTGTTGAGGTCACTGTGTGAAGAAAATTAAACTCCATGTTTTTACTGGTGCAATATTTTTTATTTTTAGCTAAAAAAAATTTGTTGTTCAAAAACTGACTTTTTATTTTGTCCCCTACACTCCCACCTTGGGCTATACGGACTAAAATTATGTAACAATTGTTAAGATGTATTTTGGATAAGAAACTTACTCATTCACCTTTTATGTCGAAAAAAAACCCTAATAATATAGGAATTAACCTATTTTCTCGCCCTGAAATATGTGCTTGAAATTGAACTACTTTAGTTACCACTTAGTACGATTTCAAAAGGAACGTAGGGGTATCTAACATTTACAAGAGCTTAAAGCTGTTTTCACATTATATTCAAACGTCAACTCTTATGCTTTCTACCCTCACTTTTATTCACATCGGTGGAAACATGGACTGAGGCGTCAATTTAGTCTACTGTGGTTTTCCATCGAAGGGGAGGTCAGAGTTTGAATCCCAGTCTGGTATACTGTGGGAGTTTTTCCTATAGTTAGTTAGTTATAGTTATTTTGAGAACTTTTCAAACTATTATATTATGAAATTGTAATACTGTAGAAAACAGCGCTGTAGTTATATTTTGGTAGAAAGAAACTTTTAAAAAGTGCAAACCTTTTTTTTCTGTCAACATTACTAATAATTTATCAAGGTTATGTTATAGTATAATATGTCTCAAATATGACAGAGGCTATAAAATTACATGACGTATGTATACATAAAAGTAAATCTAGTAGCTTTTCTAGCCCGCATACAAGGCTATATCTATGAAAATTGGATTGATCTTCTGTAATCTAAATTTAAATTTATATAAACTATGTAAAATCTGCGTCAGATATCATCTATGTTTCTAAATACAAGTAGAGCACCTCACATCGGAAACTTCATATCGTATGATATTCAATTATTAATAACGTCCCCCTGGCTCAGCGAAACCGCAAGATGATCCCAGAGCAAACCGGGGCAGCTGCGTGACTTGCCCCTGACGATGGTAAAGAGCGCGTGTAATGCACCGCGTTAAGGAAGCCGGCGATGTGTTTAGTCAGGTTTCCAATTTCCACGGTGTAAAGAGAATATCGATAAGTTCCCTCATTTCCCGCCAGGGCGTATAAGGATGCCTATTGACATGAACACGCTGTAATATTATTAGTGCACATGACCGAATCTGGTGGAACAAGTAGCTAAGTACAGACAAATACAGAATTGAACGTGCATCTCTTGACTGATCAGGGCATTGTGGGTAGTTTAATCTACATACAACTTATTTGTATTATTTTCAGATACTTAATGGTATTGAAACACACATTGGTGATCACATGGTCTAAGACGTAAAGCTCGTATAGTTTATGTTTCTGCTGACGGAGATTAAATCCCAGCTGAGAGTGGTTTGACCTTAATAGTTTCCCCACAATCCCCCTCCCCCCACACAAATGTGTTCGTGGGTTCAAACCCAGCCGTTGTCAATGGATTTTCCTTGAACGATAAAAATTCGTAGCACAATTTCCCTTGGAGGAAAAGTAAAACCGTCGGTCCCATGTCGATTTTGGCACGTAATTGAACCTTTCCCGGAAAAAATTTGTAAGCCCTTTCGATCACGCCTATAAACATTCTCGTGTGGTAAGATAATCCAGTTAGTTCACGTTAAATATCTCAAATAAATGGGGAGAAAAAATTGTTTTCGAATTAAGATCCAAGCATTGTAAATATGATTGGTGTAAATTTTTGAAAAATTTATATCTATCGCTATTATTTGTTTGGTTAGTGACTGAAGCTGTACCAAGTGTTAGGGCCCATTCTTGGTTTCAATATTTGGTTCCCCCCAAACCACTGTCCCATATCAGCGTCCTTCCAATGTCCTGCACATGTGGGTGACGGGTCAGTTCACACATCAACGGCCGCATCTCGTCCCATCATGTATCAGAAGCCGGCAGCAAAGAGTGTGATACTTTCAGATGACTACTTCAGATGGCAGCACCAATATTAGTCCCTAAGTTCCTATCCTCGACCCCTCCATCGCCAACAAACCTGACCAGGCGAGGCCAACACCTTGATCCACGTTATCAGAAATTTTATTGTTATAGTTTAAGTAAAAATTCAGATAGGAAGAAACTTTGTTTTTAAGTAAAAATTTTTATTAAAACCATTTTCAAATATTACACGTTGAAACATATGATCCGAAAAGGTAAAGTTTGATGAATAGAATCAATATTTTTTTAAATAATGCCTATAATGTAGTAAAATGTTATCAATTTCTACCTAAGAAAAAGTTTGTATTTTCGAAAAGATTATTTCTGCCAGAATACCAATATTTATAAAATTGTAAAGAGATTTATTTCTTAGTGCGTAATGGGTAAATCTTTTAATGAGTAGTCACTCAAAATATTTAAGCACCTTGAAATTTGTAAAAATGGGCCAAAATTAAAAGTTTATGGTCATGCTTATTTAAAGCAGTTTGAAATCATTTAAATTAATGTTTCCAAAATTTGGTCTTGAATGAAGCCACAACTCAATATAATATTAAAATTCTAACATCGTTTTGAACTTCTTTTGGAGACAGGGATTTTCAATGACATAAGAACATAAAATATGGATGAAAATATTCTCTTAAAATTGTCATAAAAGTCCTGCAAGCCTAAAATATATTCTAAAAATATAATTGTGCTTTTTCAAATGAATCTACACTGAACAAATTTGCCTAATAATATTCAATAAATAGTTTAAATATTATATAAGTTGTTAAAGAATAAATTGATGCAAAAATATTTGTATTCATACATTGCAAAAACATCTATTATAGAGGCCTAGTCATTATTATTATTATTATTATTATTATTATTATTATTGTTGTTGTTGTTGTTGTTGTTGTTGTTGTTGTTGTTAAAAATAATAAATAAATTGTAGCTTCTTACTAAATTTGAAAAAGAGCTAAATATCCAAACAAAGGAAAATGAATAACCTCTTTTGTAATCAAGGCAGCTCAAAGCATGTTTATATCCGGTTCAGCACTAAAATGCTTTTAGAATAAAAATTTGACATATGATCACAAGCATCCTTGCTCTAGCTATGACAATGTTTAAAGTTTTAACTAAATCTTTTGAGCTAACAAACATTCTTATTAAGCCTTTAAAAAAAACTGGACACACTTCTAGCCCGGGTTATATGTCAAATAAAATGGTGTGCATCATTATTTAAACTAGGGATACGTGATTTAGGTTTTATAAAGAGCTCAAAATATTTTAACTTTTTATTACTCTCTCTCATCCTGTATTTTATGATTTGTATGCTCTAGCAAAATCTAATTTTGTAGGAAGGGCATTTTAGAAAATACAAACGTAGTTTTTTAATGTTTAAATCGTTTGAATTAAATTGAGAAACAACAATAATGGAGCCAGGTTATTTCATTCACCAACCAGACTATTTTGGTAGATTTCATTTCCTTCCTGATTGATGCAAAAATCGTAAATTATACCAAATTATGCGCTACGTTAAGGATCCATGCTCGCTAAGGGGCTATCACATATTATATAGCACAAAACATGAATTCCTATTCACTGGCTCAGTGGCTGTTTTTTGCACTAACCCTTAATCCACAGTTATACCTTAGTATATAAACATTATATGGGCGTTAAATTAATCTCTACATATTTTAATAACATATTTTAAATTATTCCTCGCTAAATCTTTTCAAATTCAGCAAGAATTACTTACATGTTTATCATATTAGCAACATTCGTGGATGTATATCATAAGCCTCCTTTCCCTTCCGGGTAATGCAATAGCTAAGAGATGTTATCATACCATAGATCTAAATAAAAACCTTCTGATGTCAATTATCAGGTATGTAGGTCAAATGGTGATTATTAATAATCCCAATCCCGGCTCTCACACCCCGATTGTATTTGGCTTCGGGCTCAGTCCGTCTTTGGTAATCAAACAAGTCACATGTATTGTTCTTCCGACTAGTCTTACTAACCACCCGGGCTAAACTAATTTAACTATTCTAATAGGATAATGATGATAAAGGTAGAGTTAATAGAAAACGTACACGCGTTTGCGTGTAAAGAGAGTGTAAAAGTACTTAGGAAAAAATCAATACTCATAAAACTCAGTCGTTATTCAAATTGTACTACATGAGTCTGGCACTTAGTTCTCTTATCTATCGATGTGGGTTGTATGAATTATATTAATAATGATAGAAACTGTTATTTATATAAAATAATGTAAATTCGCATACCATAATTTGTTTTTTCAATAAAGCACCTCAATGAGACACGTCATTAGACACTTAACAAACGGACCCCTTACAGCTAGTCAAACAATACTTTCTACCTTGTTAAGTATAAACGATCGTTATAAATTTTAACAAATATTCAGTGATTAGCTAAACAAAGATGCTATGAAAGAAAATAAAGGATTATTTAAATCCTATACATCATGTCAAAATCTGCATTAATTTGTTTGTCAGACTTATTAATATCAAATAAAATTTAATAACTAATAAAAACTCAATGTTACATCAGTACCTCCTGAAATCCTTTGCTTGCCTCTGGGGAGACGAATACCATATTTTGGAAAACACTGGATGGTAAAATCTCTGAGGAAAATAATAAATCATTAAATGTTCCACCCGGGGGGGAAATAACCGGTTAACTCTTCAGCACCACTCAAATAAATAATTGTTTCGGGTATAGCAATTGTTTAGCAATTAAAAATAATATTTTTAGCCATATTTTAATTGGTTATTTACAAGTGATGATGACGCGTAGGTTTTTCTTTAAATATTATAAAATTTAATAAACTAATACATTATTAGATTAATCAAATAAGAGATATAGCTAAGTACATTTTAATATGTTAAATTCATTTGTTGAAATACATTGAGTTTTATTTTTTGCGGGTATCCGCATATAACTCAGTTGGAGGTGAGGAAGATATAATTTAGAGTAAAAGTATACGCATTTTACTGGACAACTTATCCCCATTTCCCTCCTTTGGGATTTGAAACCCCGACCCCTCCATCACCAACAGAGCAAGACTAGACGAGCCCGACGTTGAGTCGACGTGCCCACCGATGCGGGATCGTTGATATGAGATTAATACTTTGTGTGTTTATAAATTGCAGGTGCTTCAATGATTAAATTACAAGCCGATAACTTGATTACATTGCACATCAAATATTTATCTACCAGTAATTTCACCTTCTCTCTACAGACAGAGTAGGTCAGAATGTATTACCACATTTAATAACACTATATCTTTACTATTTTAACTAATAAATGCTTCAAATTAAAGTGAAAATAACAACAAAAGATTGACAAATATCTACATAATTTTGAATTATTTTTTTAACGATGTCCTTAAAATGACCACCATTATATGCAATACCTTGGTGTATACTCATACTCTCCTCGGATCTTGACATGGCTTTGAGCAATGTCTCTTGTTGAATCTCTTCAACTTCCCCACACAAATAGTGTCCAGAACTGTTAAGTCTGGTGAACGTGGAGGCCAGGCGATGTCCCCAAATAGTGAAACGAGGTGCCCAGGAGACATTTCGCGAGGCATCTCCATTGATGTTCGAGTATTCTGAGCCCTGAACTGCAACGTAAGGGCATGGATGCCCACAATATGTGGTTCCACCGCCATAACATTAATGGAGGTGTCTCACAAAATGTTTCCTGGGCACCTCGTTTCGCAATCTGGGGACATCGCTTGGCCACCACGTTTACCGGATTTGATTTAACAGCTCCGAACTTTTATCTTGTAGAGCCTTTTATTTTATTTTTTTAGCACCGCGCTTTATTAGTGTGGCGTGTTGAAGAGTCATGTTTACATGACTCACTCAAGAACAACTATTCAGAAACTTAAAGAAATAATTATGGTGGAAGTTGAGACAACTCAACAAGAGACACTGCGCAAAGTCATGTCAAAATTCTAGAAGCGCAGACAATAATGTATTGAATATAATGGTGGCCATCTTAAGGACATTGGGTTTTTTTAAATGAATAATTCAAGTGTATGTAAATAATTTACCATCTGTTTTTGTTACTTTAAGCTCAGTTTGAAGCATTTATTAGTTTAAATAGTAAAATTATAGTGTTACTAAATGTGTCAGCAGTTTATACCAAACGCCGTACAATTTTTTTGACTGAATATATGTTTTCCCTTGTTATTTGTTTAGTTTTTTGTACCTTTGAAATATTTTCCCTCACTCTCAACCAAAATTAAAATAAAAAATTAATTGTATATCGGTAAAATGTGTATAATCTAATGAGATGGAAACAGCTCTTGTTGACTGTCTTGAAAACAACGACAACAACAATCGCATTGACGTTGAAACATTTGCTCGGCTAAATTTATCTGCAGCATCTTTTCCACTAGCGGAGCTCGGCTGACTGCGAGTTGTGAGACCCCAAGGTTTGATTATTACCAGAACTCGTTATGTCTATTTACATACAGGTTGATTGTTAGCTGTAAGACAAAGGTTTTTATTCTTACCAGGGGCTCAATCTACTCCTTCTTAATATACGAGTTTATCTCTGCACGTTGTGAGCTTACAGGCCAGAGCTTAATTCTTACCGGGGAATAAACCTATGCTTGGCTTTATATACAAGCATAGATCGACATATTTTGAGTTAGAAGGTCATGGTTTGATTATTACTGGGGAATAAACCTAGGCCGGCTTTATATACAGGCATAGATCGACATATTGTGAGCTAGCAGGTCATGATTTGAATATTATACGTGGCCTTAAAGGGTCGATCTACTATTTATTTATGCACAATAATATATATGCCTATTTTGAGTCCCAAGGCCAGGGTTTGAAAGTTACCGAAGCCTCAATGGTTAAACTTATTTCTTCTTAATAAAACGCATAGTTCGGTAATTGTGAGCTTCAAAGTCAGGGTTTGATTATCATTTTATGACAACCACTGTTTAAATAAACTTATAATTTTATAAGATATCAAATTATGTTTCAGTAAATCCAACCTCCAAATCATATTTCCCTAGGCTAGATGATTCTAGGGTATAGTGAGAGTTCTGGCGACAGAGAGTGACAGATAACAAATAACTCCTTCCGACTAGCAGACAATTTCATTGATGCTCAAAGTGGTGTTTTTTATGAAGCGTCAGCTTAGCTCAGTAGCTTGGTCTCCATTCAACGAGGGTGCGGAGACTGGATATATCCTTGGTTGAATCAATAAAACGCAGTATTTGTGTGGACTCCAATCAAAACGGAATCGGGGATTATTAATTCCTCCTCAGCAAATACTTGTGACTCCTCTCTTACCCCCAGTACAGCTAAGCAATATCTCTGACATAAATGTACTGTGGAACTTCTCAGTCTACCATAATATTTAGTGTAATGTTACTCCAGTGTAGATAGGCAATATCTGAGACATGACTGTATTGTGGGACTTCCCAGTCTAGCTTGTTAGCTAGTGTAATGTTACTCCAGTGTAGATAGGCAATATCTGAGACATGAATGCATTGTGGAACTTCCCAGTCTACCTTGATATTTAGTGTAATGTTACTCCAGTGTAGATAGGCAATATCTCTGACATGAATACATTGTGGGACATCTCAGTCTACCTTGTTATCTAGTGTAATGTTACTCCAGTGTAGATAGGCAATATCTCTGACATGAATGTATTATAGAACTTCTCAGTCTAGCCTGTTAGCTAGTGTAATGTTACTCCAGTGTAGATAGGCAATATCTCTGACATGAATACATTGTGGGACATCTCAGTCTACCTTGTTATCTAGTGTAATGTTACTCCAGTGTAGATAGGCAATATCTCTGACATGAATGTATTATAGAACTTCTCAGTCTAGCCTGTTAGCTAGTGTAATGTTACTCCAGTGTAGATAGGCAATATCTCTGACATGAATACATTGTGGGACATCTCAGTCTACCTTGTTATCTAGTGTAATGTTACTCCAGTGTAGATAGGCAATATCTCTGACATGAATGTATTATAGAACTTCTCAGTCTAGCCTGTTAGCTAGTGTAATGTTACTCCAGTGTAGATAGGCAATATCTCTGACATGAATACATTGTGGGACATCTCAGTCTACCTTGTTATCTAGTGTAATGTTACTCCAGTGTAGATAGGCAATATCTCTGACATGAATGTATTATGGAACTTCTCAGTCTAGCCTGTTAGCTAGTGTAATATTACTCCAATGCAGATAGGCAATATCTCTTACATGAATGTATTGGGGAACTTCTCAGTCTAGCTTTTTAGCAAGTGTACTCCAGTGTAGATAGGTAATATTTCTGACATGAATGTATTTGCGGAACTTCCCAGTCTAGCTTGCTAGTAAGTGTAATGTTACTCCCGTGTAGATAGGCAACATCTTGGACATGAATGCATTGTGGGACTTCTCAGTCTAATTCAGTGCTCAAATTGGGCCGAAACGCATCGTAACGCCATTCCGGTTGGCGTTCCGCCTGCACACTAGAATGCTACTTCTTCGTTCTTTTTATTGTTTTTCAAAAGGATCTTTATTCTAATTTGAACCAACCCAGATCCGACTGCCTGTCTGTATAGTGTATTGTATTTTGTATTACAGTGGGTTTTTAAGAGTTTGCTTCACAACAGAGACAATGATTCCTATAACAAGACAATGACTTCAACACAAATATTTTACAGATTTTAATCTTCCCCCTCCCCTTTTGTAGCCTTTAAAGTGGGGATTATTTTTGGAAAGGCATTTGCTGTTTATGTTCGTAGGTAGAATATTTATACCTTCAGTTTCAAATTGTCTTTCATAGTGTAAACACCATACCTATTTGAAGTTTTGAGCTCTGTGGCACAAGGGAACCAGCAGAAAATAAATACACATTCCGTGAGTAAATATTTCTTTATATAAATTATGTTTTGCCTAAAATGTTATTTATCTCGCTACACTAATTCTTTGCTGCGTAAGTTTTATAAATAAACAAAATATTTAGTTCATTATATGAAATTAAAAATGACAAATTATATCAGTTTTTCGATGGCTAAATCTTTAGAAATGCTAAGAGTATTTAATAAACACTGAACTTGATCAGTAGTGTCAGAATTTACATGCAAATTAAAGTCCCAATATGTGACGTCTGAAATATGCAAATATTACAAAATTCCACCACGCAGATAGTAATTCCAATATTTGTTTTAAAAAAAAACACTGTCCTGGTGTGGTCCGAAATAACACTTAAATAAATTAAAATTTGCACGTGATAGAAAGGGCTTTACCACTACAGGAAAAGTAATCCAGCTGAAATAAACCCATACACGAGCTGTCACAAGGAGAAACAAGATTAGGAATGAAGTTATCTGAGAATTAGTAGGAGTACAGGGAGTACATGAGATAGTATGGGAAGCAAAACTGAGATGGTATGTGCATTTTGGGAGAATGGAAAAAGAGAGTATGCTTAAGAATATGTTACAAATGAAGTATGAAGGGAAAAGACCGCAAGGGAGGCCATATAAAATAAAATAAAAATATATTTTTTTGTGTGTGTTTTACTACCATCTGGACTATCCTGATTTAACCATACTTAAGATAATTGCGTGATGATAAAGTGTGGAACCAATTAGGAATAAACACCTTCAATAATTATATCTATTCAAGATTTGAGATTCGACCTCAAATAAGACTAGACTAAACTAATGCCTTAGTCCGCGTGCCCACAAATACAGATGTTATCAGTTTTGACCGCAAATAGTATGTTTGTAGGTTCTGAAACATCCACTGCCATGCTCGCACTGATCTTATTTTAGTATAAAACAAAAGAGCAAAAATAACAAAGCAAGAGGGTTCTAAAGAGACTATGCGTGTAAAGATGTAAAACATCTTATTATGGGCGCTAGTTCTCATTAGTTCCGTTTCCAAGTTTCTCAGAAGCCCAATATTATGTGTGGCTAAGAAAAAAGTTTATTTGATGGAGATAGAACTAAGCTACATCTAAAAATAACTTCAGTCGACATTTTATTTGCATTTTTATTCAAAATAGATTTCTGAAGAAGGCCTTTTTTCTCGTATCGTACAAAATTAGTATATTAAGTTGTTAACTCTATTTTACTAGAATTGGTCAGGGAAGCCAGTTGGGCCTATCATTTCATCATGTGTTATCATAAATGTTTTTTAAAATGTTCACTAATAATAATGTTTTGATATACTATTTTTTTTAGATTTTGATTGGAAAAACATCTTGGAATTTGACCAATTGGATAGGACATATGCAAACTATAGCTTATAGCAAATATAGCTAGACTCATCCAAGTTTAGAGGTGAAATATTTTCTAAAAATAAGACACTACATACATTTGTGTGACATTCTTGTAATTAGGACCGCTGTTAGATGTTCTTACTACCAGCGAGTGTGTGATATTCTTGCCAGAAGCCATGTGTTAGCCATATTGAGTGATGTTCTTGCAATTAGCCACATAATGTGATATTTTAGTAACTAATTAGACGGTGTGATGTTATTGCCACCAACCATGTGTGATGTTTTCACCACCTACTCACATTGTGTGGTGTTCTTGCCACTAGCCATATTGTGTTATGTTCTTACCAACAGACATATTAAGTGGTATTCTTGCAACTAGCGACATTGTGTGATGTTCTTGCTATCCACCTTAACGTGTGATGTTTTTTCCGTCTATACACATTGTGTGATGTACTTGCTAGCAGCCATTTTAAGTGATTCTCTTGCCAATATCCATTATATGTTATGTTCTTGTTACCAACCACATTATGTGATGCATTGCCACCACTTTCTATTGTGTGATATCCAAATTGTGTAATTTTCTTGCCACCAGCAACATTTTGTGAGGTTTTTGCTACCAGTCTCATTATTGTATATTCTTGCCTCCAGCTACATTGTGTGATGTTGGGGGCACACCGGCCTGCTCTGGTTTGGGTCTCTAGTTACAAGGTAAACCAACTTGATGGTCATTGGCTGCGGCAACTTTGACGACTCAGTTGGCGCGGTTAATGACCATGACTGTGTCAACATATTAGAAGTCACACACGTCCACTTCACGGAGCCCTTTCAGAAATTACGTTGACCTTCTGACCCGAAACTCAGAGATAATACTTTTTTTTTTAATTCTGCTTACTTTTCGCTTTCAGAAATTTTTAAATTAGCGTTATAACTTTTTTAATATTTCATTGTAAACCTGCATCGGTGAACACGTGGACTAAACGTTAGGCTCATCTATTCTGCCAGTGATAGGGAGGTTTGAATCCAGGCAGAGTGTACTGATATTACTTACCCTGAATGGCTTCTCACGCTAATGTTGAAACATTTTTTCAAAATTATATTTTCTTCGTGATTTTTCTTATTAGTGTAAGCAGCCGGTTAGTCCAGAAGGATAAAAACATAAAGTATCGTAGCACGTAGCAAGATTGATTGAGATTAGTAAGTACCAACGGATAAAATTATTCATCTCTTAATGTTTACAAAATTCAAGTATTTACTCTCTCACATATTATGCGACACATATAAATAAAGTTGTTTTATTGAAACAATTACATCTCAAAATTGTTGACTAGATTTTATTTTATGTTTGCAATCGATTCCGAAAAAGTAGCCTTTGTGTGTTTGTCTGTGTATTTTTGCCAAGCTCTAAGTAAATTGATATATCAAATATAAAAATTAACAGTAATTTATAATAATGAACACTAATATAATGATAATCTTTCCAGCTAATAGCCTGAATTTATTTAATTATTTGAGGTATTTAACGTGCACTTTCTGAACCGGCTGTCATATCGGCACATGATAATTCTATGTGCGAGAGCCTACCTACCTATTTTGCTTGGAAAGGTATTTTTACATAAATTTTAGGGTTCATTTACATGCCACAATCGATATGGGACCAACCTCTTTACTTCCCCAATGAAGAAAGTGATGCTACGGATTTTTATCGCTTAAAAAACTCTGTCAACCCCAGCTGGGTTTGAAGCCAAGAACATCGTTTCCTCGAGTACTTTGCCACAAGAACTTCCAAGGTCGATAATACCGTGAAATAAACGAGATTAGATCAAACTAAATTATATTACATTCAAGATTCTGTCGATTTTATTGATTTTATATATTTATAAACTTTAATATCATGGACAACTACCTCATAAATATGAAAGTATAACAATAAAAAATATGGTTACTTTAACTGAAAGAAAAAACATATATTTTAAACTACTACTGTATTTTTTTAATAATTTCATTGATTTATAATTGGTATGACCTGAAGTAAAAATGAGGTATTATTAATGCAAAAACAACAAAAGTAAGTAAATATTTCGATACACCTCCAAACCATAAAAACATTAATAAAAATAGGCTATACGTAGAGTCTGTGTCGAAGTACATTTGGCTATCCCATTTTAAAATATTTAAATTATATATATATATATATATATAACTTTTTTCTTCAACACACTTGGTATTTACACTATGTTTTCAATGACTTTCAAAAATATAAACGTTCAGCCAAAGAAAGCTAAGAATTGATAAAATACAACTATTACGTCTGGTGACGTCTTTTTTTTACTAAGTTAAATAGTGTCTTAGGTCTTAGATCTTAGAGGACCTCATATAATTTTGGGCCACAGGTTATTAAATTTATTTGACAGCTTAGCTCATTCAATAGCATGCCTGTTCACTAAGCTAAGAGTTCCCGGTTCGATTCACGGCATGGTCAAATAAATATCATTGGTGAAATGTGGGTTTACCCTTTCATAGTGATAAATTAATGGCCGGGGACTAAATGCTGTGCCTGTCCTAGTATTAAGTTAGATTATAAGGCACATGAAACTACAGCAGACCTAGCCAGCCGATAATGGAAAATACATAGCTTCAATAAAAAAAAAACTGACCCAGGCCACAGGCTGGAAACAGTTATGGGTGTGAAGTAAAAGGACATTGAATTAATTTATATAAAAGGTTATAATGTAACGGAAGAATAAATATACATAATTCCATTTATAAAAGTGATCATTGCCTTGGTAACCTCAGTGTTCTCGCAAATAAATTAATGAATTCTATTACGTAACATTCCCCTGGCTAACAAACAATATTTACTTTAAAAATATCATTAAATCACCACTAATTTCGGTTATTTTAACTTGTAGCACCTCTCTTTTGTTCATATGTAGTTGTTTTTCAAAATGTGGTCACTCCTGAGCAGGGTATTTTGGGTCATAGCTACAGTACGTTCATGACAATATATTTACCAAAGTTGGTTTAACTCAGTGTAATTATATTTTCAAAACTAGCTATGTTTATATAATGGCTTCTCAATTATATCCGTACTAACTTCAATACTCGTGAGTAGACAGTCATAGATGTCTTTTATAGATGTTTTTTAACCACAAAAATAGCTGAACTTTTTAATTTTAAACATTTTTAACATTTCTGATTATAATAGAAATATTTTTACTGCACCACTTCTAAATATATGTCAGGGCTATCCTAATTAAACTTGACTAAATAGTGTAGGGATTCTAAGGGTAGGACTTGGTGGAAATGTACTCACATTTACGTGAGGTAATGCAGGGAAAACGTGAAGGAAAAACACCCTTAATTACACCTGGCCATGAATCTAAAGTAGCCCCATGGCTTCTTTGGTGCTGACTGACAGTTCACAGCTGACTTATGACATTCAACAGTTAGGTATATACCTAAATTTTGACTGTCAGAAGTGACAGCTACTAAACATATGTTTTTGCAGATCATATGGTTCGGCGTAGGGATACATAATTTGGTCTGGTATCTTTTCAGAGCTGTCAGTCAGCACCAAAGAAGCCATGGGGCTACTGTAGCTACGACCTGCCAGTCATTGGAAAACAAGACTTGAGGACACTGTATATGTGGCCATCAATGCGGGTAATATAAATATATTTTTTTCTAATTTGGGGTAATTTATGTGCACTTTTTGTACTAAATAATTATATCAATACACGTTTTACAAACTAAATTATCTCTAGACCAGACAAAAAAGGTCAGTTTCACAGCCATTAATTCGCCACTATAATCGTAAAAGGGTGATCTCCAATTTCACCCATCACAATTTTCATCTATGCCAGAAATCGAGCTCGGGATCTTTAACCATACAAGCACTACCAACTGAGCTAATGTGTTCGACGAGGGTGATAGTGACTTCAATACAAAATATCAATATAAACTAAAAGTTGACACTTGTATGACTGAGAATATATCAATCCATCGGTAATGGGCCAAGAAGAAAATGTGAAAAAAAAAAAATGGTGAATGCTAATCTCAAGCTCGTGGTCGTGTATCTTCACCACCCGTCTTGTCCAAAGTATCGGGGGTCCCAGTTGGTGTTTCAGTAAAGTTTCCCCCACCTTCCCTTGTTGGTAAAGTATCAGTACTCGAGACACGATCTATGAGTCTAGGGGCTTACAGGGGGGGAGGCGGGGTAGGGTGTCAGTAACAGGTCCAAGGGAGGCTGACACGGTGGAGGTAATTCGGCGAGAGAGAGATGGTGAAAGCTTGATGGTTCTCCGATAACTAACTGAACTGACCGAGAGGTGGCTGTTGCAGGACTCGACTAGGATTAGGGAGAACAGTAGGTTTATATCACATTTACCAAAGTTACTAAAACTGCAATCCTATTTTCAAAGGAAGATCCTCATCATACAGATATCAAATACACCAGATCTACTTTAAGATGGGGTGATATTGAACGTGAGTTTAGGGCAGTATTTTCGAAGTTTATATAGCATGAAGGTGACCTGGTGGTCTAGGGGTAAGGTGTCAGACTTCTGTGCTGAGGGTCCGGGGTTCAAACCTCGGTCCCGGCACAGATTTAT
>CABFWO010005908.1:0-41013 GCA_902155825.1 Timema genevievae | reverse complement strand
TCAAAATTCATCAAAATCTCGAGTTCGAATTTTTTGACGATCACCATACTTTCTCTACCTGTAAGATAGAGAGAAAGTAAAAAATTGCCGTTATTATTTAGACTGATTTGTTCAAGTAAGAACCAATTTTGTGTATTATAATCCCTATTCACTGCTAGATATTTAATATAACACTAGTGATTACCTCGCAGTATCACAATAATAAATATTTTCTTTTAATTCTCTCGTAACTTCTCTCCACTGGATCTCTTCTATCAACCCAGAATATCATGTTGACAGGAAACATTGTAGTAGCGGTCTCCTTGAATTATTATAATTTATGTTGGTAACATTGCTAGACCGCCTCTGTGATCTAGTGGTCAGAACTACTGGCTATAGATATAGAAGTCCTGGGTTTGATCCCCGCCGCTTACAGAATGTTCCTGTGTAGCAGTTTGTTTGGAACTGGGTCAAACTCAGCCTCATCAGAACAGATGAGGAGCTAGTAAGTGGCAGTTCCGGTCTAGAAAACTGAGATTAATGGCTTCATTGTACTGACCACATGACACCCTGTCTCCACAAATGTTAGCACTATTATCGCAAACGGTGGCAGCCGCTCGGTCGGTATAACTCGATCACAACATGGAGCATTTTAAAATTACAATATTACTTTAATTATTCATGACATTAACAGTGTAGTGTTGTGGAGTGTTGACAGGGTAAGCAGAGTTTGTTACAACCGCAAATTGTGATACGGTCTCACCCTCTCAATCCCAATGTGACCAATCATAGCTTACATGGGATTGTGTGTTCGTCAATTCCCGACCAATGAGTGTTATACAGGTAGGCTACAGTATAAACTAACTCAGCTTACACTGGCAACATTCCACGTCACGCCACTGACCAATAAGAAATCAAAATTCCATTGCCGCACTTATCCGCCACCTAACCCTGCATAGCGCTAGTGCGCAATATGAGAATGATTGTGCTATCTATTTGTTTCATAACCCATTTGTTGACAATTGTTCCACTATTAATGTTTGATAGTTCACTATTTGTATTATTTTGTTGCTATATCATTGTTTGTTTATTTTTATGTATTAAACTTAGGTACGCTTGCTCCCAAGCTGATATCAGTCTTGGACTCACATATTACACATATGACAGAATATTTATATAAAAGGTTGCACCTATTCACACACTCAATGTCTGTAACCCAGCTCTCCTCAAACCACCCTCTCTTGGTCACGGAGTGTAGACGTGATAGGATTGGTTTGACATAGTCCACTGTTGCAGTAAGACACGACTGTCCGTGTTTATATAACTAGGAACGTGCCTTGTGCCCCACCTGGACTCGTTGAGGGGGCGTGTCCTACCTCCACCAATCAGGCAATAGGTGGGGGCGTGGCCAAACAAAACATTTTGATAGTCTTTTTTTTTGTGTGTGTAGTGGTGGCACGCCTGCTATTAAAAGTTGGTGTCACGAAGTACGTGATTGTAATGTCTTCGCGTGACGTAGATGCGCGCGCACCCTACGAGGGCCGGCCCCAACCAGTGACCTCTGGAAGGTCAGCCAGCCCGCGACAACTCGTTCGTTCCGTGCTGCCAACATGACCGGCTGGTAGTTAGGTTGGTATCGGCACGTCCGGCCTAAAGAGGAGTGGATGACCATTGAGAAAGGTATGTAAAAGGAACTACCCTGGGAAATAGAAAGTAAACTTTATTGCAAAGAATGAGTCACGCCCAAATCCCGGGATCAGGCACACTAACCCAGTGGAGTAGGAATTGTTTTGTTGGGGGGGAGGGGGGGATATTGAATAGCGCATCTCAGATTAAGGAGTCATACCCCTAAATTCATTGCCGGGACTCTCCACCAGGAATTATTTTAGAATTGAATAACTCTCCGTAAACCCACTTATTTGGGGCTATTTTTAAATAGTAATAGTATTTGAAAGAATCTTTCCACAAACAAACAAACAAACAAAAACTATTTTTTACCTTTTGTTTGTGAGCCACGCTTCTGACTGTCCTGAACTATCCACAGCATATAGTAGGCCTAAATTAATGACACGAGAAGTGGAGGGGGTTAAACAACCGTAAGGAAGTTACTTTGAAATTGTTCTAGGTGATCAAATGTTTAATAAACAGCCAACTTATTAATTGAAGTGGAGTTGACTCTTGAAAGCAGTCAAATTGTGATAGTCTACTGAATACAATATTTGCAAAAAACATGTTCGTCCCGACAGCAAAATCAGACCGTAAAATACTATTAGGCTACATCAGAGAGAAATTTGGTATATTATTCTTTCTGCTTTTTACAGTGAACTTTTTTTTTTGTTCCTTGCGTTTTATGATAAAATTAACTGAGGGCTGATGACATAGACACCCATGTGGGTTTTCCAAATGGGGTGTGGATTAAAGTCCTTTCCGCTGGGGGTGTACCACTCCCGACCCTACGCCCTCATCTAGAGAAAATTTTAGGAACTTAATCTTGTGGGAGGGAAATTTAGAGCATCTGAACATAATTGTGAGGTAAATAAGTTATACGAGTTTCATGGGATAATTTTAACAACAAAAAGTCTCTGCAAATTTAACCAAAAATAAAATATAGCTCTAGCTAAACCCATTGAAAAGAAATATAATATTTTCCCCAAGTTTATCAAACAGAACAAATTGAAAAGAAAGCTGTTGAAGAGGAAATGAGAGGAAATATACATGTTATCATTTTTATCTTTGTTTTAATTCTGATATTGATGATTCAAAGTTGTTGATAGCAAATTGCAACCAAATACCAAACAAACGATTTAATTTTTCATAAAAATTTGCAAACTTTTTTTTAAGAGTGATAAGGGGGGGTGGATTCCCCCTTATCACCCATTTATGGGTGCCCATGTCTGATGACACCAATAATGAAAAGATGGATCCTACTCTGATATAAGGACACTTCATCCATTTACCGTAGATCTACTAACGTAACACTCAAGATTATTGCTACTGAACAAATGGAAGTGAAATTTTTAATGACATAAACACATAACAGAATAATTCATTAAATGTGACAAAAATAGTGTAAAATGCGAATTAGCATCACCCAAACTTTCTCGCTACTTTATCTAAAAGTGGATACATTTACCATAAACTCGTAACATTTATAAAACGGAATAAAATACATTGTCGTACCAAAGAGCATAAATGAAATAATATACATTGTTACAGAAATATATTGAGGAAAAAGTAACAAACTCCCTGTTCACAAAAGAGCATAACAATCAACTTATCATTTCACAGACCTTAAACTAAAAAATATATTTGCCAAAAGCAAGAAAACTACTGGTTTTATAAAATTATATTTCAAATAAAGTATTTTATGTTTAATAGTACTACAATTTTACACCATTTTTTATCTTATATAGTTGTGGAGTAACGATCAAAATGAGAAACTTCCGTTAATGTGAATTACCCTCAAAGTCATTTTCATGGGAAAATGAGGATTGTCGTTTCGTTTGTAATGTTAAAAAATGCCTTGATACGAACTTTAATCAAAATCGTTTGAGCGGATTTTAATTAAATCGAGTTTTTTTCTTTTCACCCTTATGTAAGCTACCCTTAATGTTAGGGTTAGACAAGTAATCTAAAAAGAAAACGCTTACGGAATCTTATGAAAACCCTAGATAGACTATAAAATCGGTAAGGTTTTTACGGCAATAGTCCCAGTAACACAGGGATAGGCAGACAAACGGTTCAGGTGGTCATGAAACGCTTACATTCATCCAAATGTCGAGCTGGTTTTTTCTAGACATTGTCCCTTGTTCCTGATATATAGCCTGCACCACACAATGTCTTGTTCTCTTCGTCCAGTCACAAGTACTGTATCTCTAGACATTGTCCCTTGTTCCTGATATATAGCCTGCACCACACAATGTCTTGTTCTCTTCGTCCAGTCACAAGTACTGTATCTCTAGACATTGTCCCTTGTTCCTGATATATAGCCTGCACCACACAATGTCTTGTTCTCTTCGTACAGTCACAAGTACTGTATGTCTAGACATTGTCCCTTGTTCCTGATATATAGCCTGCACCACACAATGTATTGTTCTCTTCGTACAGTCACAAGTAGCCATACTCAAATAGTTCTAGATAAAAATACAGAATAAATACAATCAACACGTTCATACTAAACTATTTTATTTTCTTATAACATCGCCGATTAAGACCTATCAAGGCTATTTTGATCACACTCAAATATTATTTGAAAATACTTGGAACATTTGTGAGTTTAAAAGTTTTAACGACGATGTAGTTGTGCAACTCAATCGACTGAAAATGCACCGTGAGCTTGCTTGCGGACTGTTGAAACGAGTTGGGGACGTTCAGATATAACACCTTAATTAGAAGGTGGCATTTTATTTCAAAATATATTTCACACTAAAATGGAGGTGTTCTTAAATTATTAACTACCTTGTATTTCAAGTTTTATAATATTTAAATAATTCACTAAATATTGGAACTAGCTTATTTTTAGCTATAAATGTTGCAATTCTAAGATCCAAATAAACGGTAAGTGACCAAAATTTAGCCTTACTCATAGAAATAAAGTCAGATTTTGATTATTATTATTATTATTATTATTATTATTATTATTATTATTATTATTATTATTACTATCATCATCATCATTGTATGCCAACCTTGACCGGAAGAGATATAGAATAATCAGCGGTCTTCAACACACGGCCCGTGGGCTACTTGTGGCCCCCGATAACATTTTATGCGGCCCTCTGGCTCATGAACAATATAAAATGATTTCAAGAGAAAAAATGACCATTGCAGATATATATTCTATACAACTTAATCAACTAAAAATAATACATACAAAATTTATTTACGTATTTTACAAAATTTTATAAACGATTTTTTTATTTTTACGTGAAGATAAAGTTTTCATACAAATGCACTTCTAACTGACAAATTACAAATATAGTAGATAATTCTGAAAATGAAAAAATGACACCTGGACACGGGAATCGAACCCGGGACCTTTGACTTAGTATGCCAATGCTCTAACCACTGAGTTATCCAGGATTCGTCCCGTGCTCAGGGTCATTCTTCATTCATATTTTAAGGCAGAGTCTATGATGGACTTAGCGGAAATCGTAGGCTACAAGTATGTGATTATATTAATATCACGAGCTATCAGATAACGCAGCCATCTTCGTAATTGGCTTATTGCAGCCACTCGTACAATTATTATAATTGTACGGGATTGCATATTAAGAATCAAATATAGTCAAAGCTATTATATTGGTTCTAGTGAGGATTTACTAACATATATATATCATTTTCTGAAAAATTGAAACATGGCACATGGACACGGGAACCGAACCAGAGACCTTTGGTTAGTAGACAAGACAAATCGTTCTACCTCCTACTACGAAAAATCTAAAAATATGAAGAAAAAAAACCCCACAGAGAACATACTTGATGAGAAATCCTAATCCCTGTACAAAAATGAGCTAATACGAATATTTTAGTATGCATTAAATCCTAATATTGTTGGTACAGCGTTGCGAACCAACAAGAAACAGAACGTTGCCCCGAGTACACCACCTAATTAACCTAGCCCTGGTGACTACCAATAGTACCAGCCAGGAATCGAACCCGGGATTCCTAGGCTCGTAGCGAAATGCAATGACCACTCTACCAAGGGGCCGGTTACAGGTTTTGATAGTCATAACGTGGAATGTTAAGATCTATTGAGGATTGTTTTATAGTTTCCGAAGCTTCAGGAGCCCATTTCAGTGGCCGAATGGTCTAAGGCGTCATTCTCGAGTAAAACTGGACTGTTTACGACGGGAAGATTGGGGTTCGAATCCCGGTTGGGTTGAATGAGGATGGTTTTCCCTCAATGTGTTCACACTCTCCCTTCATACAAATGCGGGTATATTACTTCTAAAATGCTTTCTTTCTCATCCCTAGCCAATTATATTAATTATCATGTATGCGTTTAGACCTGAACAGGTAGTAGGACGCGGTGATAGAGAATACATAAATAAAAAATTAAGAACCGCCACTTCCATATGAAATAGGCCCTACCGCAGTTAGAGGATATTTTCCTTCAGGTAACCGCTCCTGAGCATGTCCTGGGTTCCCGGCAGCACGTGGGGCAGCCGCCCAGGGGAGGAGAACAGACACACCCTCTCAGGGCTTCAGGGTGCAACGTACCCTCTCGAGCTAAGGCGGCCAGATGCACAAGAGAACATTGTACCCACCGTACCCATACCCACACTCCTAATACACTTCAAACTCTTTAGATAGAGCAAAAGAAACAATCGGCGGGAAAAACTGGTTCACTTCCGTGTCTTTGTGGCGCTGATCAAGTTAACACTTTCTGTTAGCGAGTGGTCGGTGCCACCCTAACATTAGCGCTCCATTGTCGCACCAAATGGAGGCGAAGCCCTGTAATTCAGCACTCCACGGGGGGCGCAAGGAGATTGCTACCCTTTGGCAAAAAGGGGTTCTCTAGCCTTTCTTACCGAGTTCCTGTCGAGATTGGACAACGTTCGACAGCGGAAGTTGTCAAAACAAACGTTACTCGCTCAACAGTTTAGTCCCAGGTCGCGATGGAAGACTGGCTTGGCTCTGCAGGGTTCCTCTTGTACTTGTAGTTTGAACATCGGGGAAAATAATATTACAGAGTCTTACTACCCAACTAGGGGTATCCGTACTTAGCCACACTGTTGGGATTGGAATTAGGAAGGTATAATTTAGAGGAATTGTACCCGCATTTCGCGAGGGAAAGTGGGAAACTATTTAAAATACAACCTCCCTCAGCATACCCAGTCTTGTTTCAAATTCTGGAAAACCAAACCAGATGAACTTGACGTTTAGTCCGCTCTCCCACTGATTTAGGCTATAGCCTATATATTTATTATGTTTAACTCAATGGCTACTAACGGATTATTTTAAGCGATTAGAATTATGAAGCTGATTAGCATTGTAATTATAGGGGTGAGGAGATGGGTGAGTAACAATTATAAATCACATTTAAAAAAAAAAGCAATCCAAAGTGCACTCAGTCAAGATTTAAACCTTGACCTCTTCTTGACGAGTAATCCAATTATTGTTGAAATAGATACCGTAGAGTAAGCAGGTCCAACTCACTTCACACATGGGGTGTAGGAGACGCGAGAAAAGGTCTTTGTTTGTGCAGTTTTTATAGAAAAACATTATTTTTGCCAAAATAAATAAAATATTTCTTCAATACTAACATAAGAGTTGTATTTTCTTCACAGGGTGACATCAAAAATTCTTGAATATCTTTAAGGGTGTCCTGGGATTTAATGATAACTTTTTCCCTTTATTTAAAATGTTTGTCATCTAATGCTGCCACGTTGATTACAGATATTTAACAACTGTTGATACGTGCTTTGGTGGCCACATGATATAAGGCAATAACAGGGAGACCGGGGTTTGAATCCCAGTAGGCTGTAGTGAGGGTGGTTTTATAAATGATTTTACACTCTCCCTTCACGTAAATGTGGGTACACTTCTTCTAAATTCAACCTTCCTCATCCTTAACTCACTATAAATAGGTCTATATAAATAATTTATATTATTAGGTTTACTAACAACATTTATATATTAATAAAAATATTAATACTATAAATATTTCAATGAAATGTTGATACTATTAATATATTATGTATATCAATATTATAGATATTTCACTATGTACACTGCATATGCATGTTATATTAAATATCAGTCCCATACAATTATTACTTTACCATAATAATGCCACGTAAAAATCATAAAATAGCAAGTCTGACCCCTTTTAACTCATGAATTGTAATGATTTGAAATCATTGAATAATTATTAGTAGCTTATAACAATTATACACCTGTTAAACGTGATAAATAAAATGTTGATGGTCGAATGACATTAAACTAAATTGACCTTAATTGTGTCCAACCGCCCCTCGATTCTGTGTGAGATCTAAAAGTGTTTAATAGTCCTAGTTGTGTCTGTGATAAATTAGACAGACCCATGCGGCTAGTAGCTTTTCTGGTGCAAGGGTGTTGGGCCTATAGGCTATATTTAGGCTGAACATAGGCTGTCAAGATTCTTGACACTAAGAGTTTTAACAACTGTGTGAAAAATGTTTTTTATCACAGAATAATATGTACTTTTGTGATTTTAAATACCTTTAAAAAGCATTTAGGCCTAGTTCTGGTCGACATCTTAGTTTAGTTGGTAGCATGTCCACAACATAGTATGCCTGGTTGGGAAAAGTGGGCTTCCTCTTTTAAAGTGGTGAACAAACGGTACTGTAGACTGTATATTAGGTTCTAATACAAGCGGAATATAGCGGATAGTACTGTAGACTGTATATTAGGTTCCAATACAAGCGGAGTATAGCGGATAGTACTGTAGACTGTATATTAGGTTATAATACAAGCGGAATATAGCGGATAGTACTGTAAACTGTGCATTTGGTTAATAATATTTGAAAATTCTGGTTTGAAGCTCTCTCATACTGCGTTACGAAGGTCCAGCTCCAAGTTGAATTCATTTCGGTATTTGGTTTTAATCCCTGTCATCGCAACAACAAAAAAGATACCTCAAAAAGGTATCTAGAACCAAACGGCAGGAGTGCATCGGTTGCTGTGCTTACTAAATTGGGATGATCGGTTTTCAGTTCCATCCACCAATTATGAAAAGATTTTTGTTGGAATTCGTATCGTAATGTTGTATTTTCTTTTATGTCAATTAACTGTTCTTGAGAAATGATTGGAAGGTGATCCATCTTTAAATTGTCAGCAAATGAATTCAAAATCCATTAACATTCTTCACTAAGAAGATCCGTATATAGGTTACAACATTCTTTCTTTAAATATTTTAAATGTGGTTATATAAGACTTTTTTGTTTTCCCACAATTACATCATTTTCAGCAACAAAATCACACAAGGTTGGAAACATTTCCAAACATCCCTTTTCAAAATTCTCCCTCCACACCACTATTTTCTTTCAAAATGCAGTCACCTTTTCCCTCATTGTTAAAATGTTACCCTTTCCTTGAAGAGACAAACTAAGCATGTTTACTTTTTTTTATTAAATATCAGCTTGGTATCTTACTATTAACAGCCACTTAACGTCACTGAAAAAATTGGCAAATTTCAAACACTTACCTTTATCCAAAAGAAAAATGTGTTACTCATCTTTCAGTTCTTCAACTCTTTTGAGCACTTTCCCACGAGATGGCTACTATCTCATTACATATTATTGTAAATATTCTAGTTTTTATAAAACTAACTAAGCTGATAACATCCTGTAGCATTCTGTGTATTTGTGGCTCCTATTTCTTTGCCGTAATAGCTTGCCTATGGATAGTACAGTGAACAAATGTAATATGCGGTGCTATTTCATTCATCTTTCCCTTTTAGAGCAGCTGCTCCATAACTATTTACACTTAAACAGTTTTCCCATAAAATATTGTGCTATAACAAAGAAATTATTTACTGTTGAGAATATGTCTTCTCCTGTACATCTTTCTCTTAGTGGCTCACAAAATAAAAGTTATTCGTGCAATAAAATTCATTATTAAAACAATATCTAGTAAATACCATTAGCTGAGCCATGTTGGCAACATCTCTGCTTTCATCCAGCTGTATAGAAAATCTCCCACATTGAGTAATTTGTTTTAAAAGTTGTTTTGTTTTAAATATCAGCGATGATTTCTATATGCCTTCCAATATTATTTGCTGATAAAGGAATATGTTTTAGTTTGTCAGCATATTCTTTTCTGTGAGTTATTTCCACCATTTTTACTGCGGTGGGTATAACAATTGTTTCCCCACTTGTGTGTAGTTTTATCTTTAGCAATTAAGTAAGAAACCTCCAGAGAGGCTTTCAAACACTTATCATTAAGTTTCACGAACTTTATTAAATGGCTGGTATTGAGTGTTGCATATCTTTAAACATATTTCAAAAGATTATAGAGGTTTGTGTTCATGTTCAGGATGTTTAGTTTTTAAGTGTCTTACTAGCAATGATGGCGTCATGCTACCATTAGACAGATTCTCAAGACACATGTAGAACGAGGTTCATGGTTGACTATCTTGGATGTAAACCCAAATTTCAAGTAGGCTTTTTGATAATTTCGAACTTTATTGGGCAACTTTTTCTCAGGTGTCAGATCTTCGATGTTTTCATCTCTTGACATGATTGACAAGGAGCTTGTATGACTAGAAGTATCAATTCCATTATTTTCTTTATTTTCTTGTTTTTCACACAAAGTAGAAGCACTATCACAATAATCTTCGACCCACGGTTTCCTTTCTGGAAATTTCTTCAACCACTTGTCCATTTTAAAATTAATAGAACACTAAATATCCTACAAATTGACACACTCACTGTCGTTGCACTGAGGGGCACTGAAGGGCTTACCGCCTAAAGCAAGCTTACCATTCTCGCCATTGCGCACAAGACAGATTTTAGTTTGGGTAAGCTAATGCTCGTTGCGGGCGTAGGTGTCAACTTATGTAAATTGTTAGGGGGGCGGGCCCATTGGTTTCAATGTTATGCAAAAAATATTAGATTTTCAACGTCATGAGGGAGAAATGCACTTCATCTATATTTTAAAGTTTTTTTTATTGCAGTTAAAAAATATATAAGCTAACATAATAATTTCACCTAATATTCTGTAGCTGAATATATTTCATTACACAAACATATTCACAATAAATATAAAAAAATAATATCTCAATATAATTTGAACTAGGTTTTTTCTTATGAAAATGTCTCGCAGAATAAATCTTTTGTAACTGCTGGATCTTAGGAAATGATTATGCAGGATCTTATAAAGTTGTATTTAAAAAAATAAATTATTATTAAAGTTACAATAAAATAAACTTAAAATCCTGATCAAAGTGTATCATACCCTTCAAGGGTTAACAGAATATTCATTAATATTGTCTACACATTAACTTTTTTTTTTGTAATTCATAAAGCTTCTACAATTTTGAGTTCCTTCACTTTTTTACAATAAAAATGTTTGACAGTGAATAAAATACAGTAATTATTATTTCCTAAAATATTAAAATTGAATATTCCTTTTAACAAAAGAAGGTAATTTCTTTATTGTGATTGACTGGGCTACAAGGATTGTTCACGGCAGGAAGAGGTTTCTAGGGAAAATACTTTGAAGAAATTCTCAGAAACTAAGTGTTCAATTAGATTGAAATCTTTACAGTCACAAGGAATATAATGTTTACTTCAAGTATTGGTATAAAATTGTAGTAAAATATAATCCTAGTAAGTAGTAACCTATCCTTAGAAACGACCAGAAGACCACCCAAGAAACCCCTTCCTACCGTGAGCAGCCTATAGCACTTCCGCCTACCTAGCATCACATGGATTTATTCATATCACCTGTAAGGAATACATTTTAGTGGCTCTCTTCTGTAAAGGATGGCTTCACATCGTAGTAGATATAAAATAAGTAGGCCTATGCAAAGTCAGAAAATACACATCATGATTTAACAACTCAAATTTTAGGGAGGCCCACCCTATTCTATTTAATACTAATGATCGTGATATTTAAAAATATAAGTTAATATTTGCTAATCGTAAATTAATTTTCTTTTTTTTTTCTGTCCCTTGACGTACCCCCGGGTATCGACCCGCTTATCCCATTTTGGAGACCATTGTCATAGATGGACTAGCAATCATCTCAAGATGAGAACGAACAACACCTGGCCCGCGAGACTCAGCTGGCCAGCCCCTAACTCTACAATACTTTAATGTTATTCTCCATCCAGCAGTATTAAAAGCGTGTAAAGCATTATAGCTTAGGCCTACAATTTATTTCATATTGTTTCAAAACAAGAGCTATTTACTCTTGTTTAATTTATTGTTTTGATGCATGTTTGGTTTGGTAGATGTGTTGTTTCTCAGAGTCAAAAACAGGTGTAATAAAGATGATATTGCTTGACAGCTGAGATAACAGACACTAAACTACCTCTTCAGGCAGTAGCCAGCGTACATTCACCATAGGAGTGTTGGTAACTGACACACAGCAGAAGATGTAAAAACTGTTCAAATGAAAACATGGTTAAAAACAAATTGTTTGTTGTGAAGCTTTGACTGCCAAAAGTGACAACCTATCTACACTTGTTCTTACAGATCATATGGTTTGGCGAATGGGTACATAAAAGTAGATCTGGTAACTTTTACTATCTGCCACTTAACTACACTCCTACCTTAGATGGGGTATAGATAGTTAGTACTCACTCAAGTAAATGGGAATGTAATGTACCATTAACATTTCATTTTAGTGTACATAGTTTTGAATAACAAGAAACATTTCTGGCCCACATAAATATCTGTAAAAATCAAATAAATTGAAAAATGACACCTGGTCTCGGGAATGGAACCCGGGAACTTTGTTTTGGCGCTCCAATGTTCTACCACTGAGCTATCCAGAGAACGTCATGTGCCAAGGGTCATTATTCACTCATATTGTAAGGCAGACCCTGGGCACGGGATGATTCCTGGATAGCTCAGTGGTTATAGCATTTACGTACTAATCCAAAGGTCCCAGCTTAGATTCCCGTGTCCAGGTGTCATTTTTCAATTTTCACAATATGCTCTATAGATGGGGAATTCCTCACTAAAAAGCATAAATAATAGCTTCGGCTATTTGATTCCTAAGTAGGTGTGGTAAAGTTCTTATTTATATATGAGGTTGATTTTCCTAAATGGTTCCCAATTCAGCTTCACGCAAATGCGGGTACATTTCTTCTTAGTTATATCTTACTCATTAGTCTTATTATTTTAAATAAGTAGCTATCGTGGATGGGTAGTAAGACGCTGTGGGCACACACACACACACACACACAAACACAAGACCATTCCCACAAGAAAGGGACGATATAATTTTTTGAAAGTCTGCGCGTTTAAAGCACTATTCACACTGATAGGACTGTGTCGTGTGGCTACCATTCACACTGATAGGACCGAGCTGGGACTGTGTCGTGTCGCTACCATTCACACTGATAGTACTGTGGTAGGACTGTGTCGCTACCATTCACACTGATAGTACTGTGCTAGGACTGTGTCGCTACCATTCACACTGATAGGACCGTGCTGGGACTGTGTCGTGTCGCTACCATTCACACTGATTAGTACTGTGCTAGGACTGTGTTGCTACCATTCACACTGATAGTACTGTGCTAGGACTGTGTCGCTACCATTCACACTGATAGTACCGTGCTGGACCGTGACCTTGGGAAATCACTCTTGAACCGATCCAACACGACTTAGTCCCAGTACGGTCTGAGCACAGTCCTATGAGTGTGAATCAAACTTAAATTGCCGATGTACAATCGGAACCAAAATGTGTGAGAATACCGGTTTTGAAATGTATCCTTAGAGAGTGTATAGTGGCCTGTGTGTGTGAAATAGAGAGAGAGAGATAAAGACAGAGAACAGGGAGAAAGGGTGGAGAAGGGAGAGTAGGTGGCGCCTCTCAGGCGCCTCATGTCATTGTTCTACTACACTCAGAACGACCACTTAAACCTCTTCCCAACACAATATTATTATTTTTTTATTTTTCATTTTGTTTTTGTTAAGTTTTTACGACCTCCACAATATCTGTTAATGTTTTTTTGTTCTTTTTATATTGTGTTGTATCTTTCCCAGCTTGTGTTCTCTCTTGTTTTAATTCTCCAGGCATTTGTCCACGAAGACTCCATTATAACAGGACTGTCTTGTAAAGGTGAATTAGGTGGATCCACTCGCTAAATTGACACTGGATCATAAACATTACATTACAAATAATATTTTGAAATCACCAAATGTTAATGGGATTGATTAATTTATATTAGAACCTGTATTTAAAACATTAGTTGACATTTATTTATAAAGTTGGATTTAATCGGACAACGCATTAAATGGACACTTTACCACACATATTCAATTCCATAAAAGTTTCAAAATAATTTTCTCTAAAGATGGATTTAATCGGACAAATCATTAAATGGACACTTTACCACACATATTCAATTCCATTAAAGTTTCAATATAATTTTCTCTAAAGATGGATTTAATCGGACAAATCATTAAATGGACAATTTACTACACATATTCAATTCCAAAAAAGCTTCAATATTATTTCTCTAAATATGGATTTAATCGGACATCTTATTAAATAAACACTTCACTATAAATATTCAATTGCAAACAAAAAATACTATAATCTCTGAGGGAAGATTTAATTGGACAGCTCAACACATGGACCATACTACAAACATTAAATAATTCCAATTACTATATTATTTCAAATTTTATTACACATTTAAGTGGATTCATACTAGAACTTTTTTTATAAAATGTCTAAATATTAAGGTGAGCTACACCTAATTAGCAAGCAATAGCATTTTATTGTGTAGAATAAAGTTTTCTTACCGAGTTTATGAAAATATTACATAACTGTACATAAAATAAATTTAATTATATGGTTTGATGTAAACTAAATGTAGTATTGACAAGGCTATTATTATTAGTTCCCTAAGCTCAAATCTTAAGATAGATCCTTTTTATTTAAATAAAGCAGATGTTAGTAGAATTGATGGCGTGTTTAATATTTTGCCCCTGCACTCTTGATAACGCTACCCATAACTACACATTGATGGAGTGTTTAGTATTTTGCCCCTGCACACTTGATAACGCTACCCATGACTACACCTTGATGGAGTGTTTAGTATTTTGCCCATGCACACTTGATAACGCTACCCAAACTACATATTGATGGAGTGTTTAGTATTTTGCCCTTGAACACTTGATAACGCTACCAATAACTACACATTGATGGAGTGTTTAGTATTTTGCCCTTGAACACTTGATAACGCTACCCATAACTACACATTGATGGAGTGTTTAGTATTTTGCCCCTGCACACTTGATAACGCTACCCATGACTACACATTGATGGAGTGTTTAGTATTTTGACCTTGAACACTTGCTACACATTTTATTAGTGTTCTCGTCTTTTAGAATACAAAGGCGATATTCCCTTTAGCCTTTAGATAGTGATTTCTTCTGTCATTTATGTTTTTAAACAAGACCACACATGAGCAATTCTTCTTCTTGTAGAAACTATTCGAGTCGTCATAAACTACGATATATCTCAAGTTTGTATAGACATTTCATTTTAAACATCCAAAATATATGTATTTTGGGAGAGTATCTTACACTAGCTTAGGTAATAAAATAAGTACTTAAGAAAACGTTAAACTACAATCCTCCGAATAGTGGATTTTTATTATACACAAAGCATCCAAATACACATAAATCAGCCTGGCTGTGAAATGTTGATGTTTTTGTATACACACTTAGGGTGAGAATGGATTGCCTTTTTTGTTCAGCTCTGAAGATATTTAATGTATTAAAACACTCTATATCTTTAATACAAAGATGTGTAAGCCTATTCTATTCAGAGCCAATAGATATCGACCTATTTGTAGATCTAAATTGTCAAATGAGGACTTTTATAGAAATGTATTACCCGTTTTAATGGCCACCTGGTCTAACGCGCTACTCTCGTGTTAGACTAGACTGTTGATGACGGGGAGATCAAGGTTCGAATCTTGGCAGGATTTACTGAGAGGGGTTTTTCCAAAACGATTTTACACTCTCCCTCGACGCAAATTCGGGTACACTTCCTTTAAATATAACCTTCCTAGTTTCTAAAACCATTAGTGTAATTAGGTGATAGGCGTATAGCCCGGACGGGTAGTAAGACGCAGTGCTGAGAAAGCAGAAATGTGTTGACCGAGGATGTGTGACCACTATTAAAATTATAACAATTTTTACCAGAAGTAAAAAAAGGTCACTCTTTCTCTTCCTTCTTCCAGAGTCATCTCCAGAACCACTGGGGCTATGAGGCGCATATTTGGTGGGACACCCCTAGAAACCTTACTCCAAGAATCCCCCCCACTCCCCTCAGGCCTCCCTTATACCCCAACCTACCTACCTAGCTAGGTATACGCTATTTCCACACGGGTTTGCTCGTATGTATAGACATAAACTTATTAATCGGTTTCAAATTATTAATGCATGTAATGCTTCATTTTAGAAAACATTCTAAACTATCAAATCTTAAGTTAGAAGTAGTTAAATTAGAACTAAGAATTAAATTATTTATTCTTAAATACTAGGAAATTTTTCCCCAAAGTTATGATGTTTTTAAAGTAGATTGATCAAAGATATAATACGATGTTGAAAAACAATTGACAATTTATGAAAACATTGGTGTATAATTTAGATAACACCTTAATAAAACTTAAAAATACTTCATAAACTCATACAGCAATTATAATAAGAGTTAATAAATAGTATAAACATTGACTAACATATTAGAAATATTCAATACAAACAAATGTGTGAGTTAGCGTTGAAAATGTAAGTAAAAACACTTTAAATATTAAAACATGTTAACATCTGCAATGTCAAAATTAAGTTAAGATGAATATTGATATTAATAAAAATAGTTACAAGGTTGAGGTATATTGATGTAAGTCTTATTTGTAATTTAACGTCCCTTTACTCCTTTAGGATTCCAGCACTGGATGGAATGTCTTGATAAAATAGTTCCGACATGTTTCGGTCCATACTCTTGGACAGTCGTTGTGACAAACATTAAGTGTTTAAATGACTTCTTGATTTTAGTGCTTATTAATATAAACCTATTGTTAACAGCTAATGTTGATTAACTGAGGTGAAGTGACTGGATCACAAGTACTATGTTAGAAAATGGAGTCTCAAGCGACTGTCATATTGGATTTATTTTTGTGTCGATAAAATATATTGCTCTAGAGAATAAAATATTGTGAAAGTACAGAACTTTAAAGAAAGTTTTTTTTCCTGTGTTTTTATTAGATTTGCGCCCCACCCTTCCAGTATTCCGGGCTATTCGAATACATATAGCTTAGTAAAAGCCTAAAATATACATTTATATATGACTTTATCTTGTCACTACTAAGATAAGAGTGCATGGTGACCAGTCCCTGGTCTTCTTAAGCTCACTATATTGTCACTACTAAGATAAGAGTGCATGGTGACTAGTCTCTGGTCTTCTTAAGCTCACTATCTTAGCTAAGCATTTAAATGGTTTTATATGTTTCATATCGAAATTAGTAGTGCAAAATCAAATTAAGTTTAGTTTATATTTTATCAAAGTACTGTGATATAGTTTTGTAACAACTTAAAATTTTCCTGTACGTTATTAACTGTTCCCTATTAAACAAAATATGAGAATCTTGGTTACAAACAAATCTTCTGGTTTCACCAATCATTTCTTACTATGGCACAAATGATAGCTATTCTCATCAAGGAAACAAGGTTGAGTTTTGATATTTGGTTTCTAAAATAGCCAAACTTTTGATGTGTTACACATTTGATTAAAATGTAGGCCTATTTTGGTATTTTGTAACTGGTTGATCGTCAAGTTCGGCAAATAATATTAATGTTTGTTAGGAATAATAATAAGAAAATATGTTTTACATTTTAGGGAAACACAGTGTGACCAATTTATTGAACAGTAATACATATTATAGCACACCTTAGTTCAGTCGGTAACGCGTCTGTCTACTGAGCTAGGATCCCGGGTTCGATTCCCGGCATGGCCGAAAAATGTATTATTTCTGAAATGTGAGTTTACCCTTTTACAATGATGAATTAACGGCTGGGGACTGGATGTTGTGTCTTTCCTAGTCTTATGTTAAATTATAAGGCCTGTGAAGCTATGACAAACCTAGCAAGCCGGTAGTGGGAAATGTATAGCGTGAATAAAAAACTGACCCGGGCCACAGACCGGAAACAGTAATGGATGTAAAAAAAATATTACAGCGTAAGGAAAGAGCATTTTGTAGCTGCAAAATTAAGATCTTTTGGAAATAACAAATACCAGATCAACTAACATAACATAGGCCTACTTGAATTGAAGTAATGTCTTTTCTTTTGTAAACAAGAAAATGTCAATATAATATCAATATTAATTACATACCACGAAGTTAATCAAGGGAATAAATAGGTAAGGGAGCCCATATTAGCATGATGATGGAGCATTTGTTAGAAATTAGCTACCACGACAACAGATCTTAGTCTGCGTTACTTTATATTGACCTCAAAGTATTCTACAACATTCACACCACTCTTTTTTTAAAATCAAGACAGTAGTCATACACTGTATTGTCAATGAGTATTAAGAATGAAGGGGAAAGCTCAATGGGCCTACCTTGATTTGGTATCTAATGAGTATTGCAAGAGATTTGATATAATTTGTAGACGATGTGTTGATAGCTTCTAAACACTTTAAAGAGAAATCCATCTGATCGTGAGGAAGAAAATCTTCATAGATACCAAAAGGAACGGTAGTTGATGGAGCAAGATGGCAGTTTCACTCTATCTGCAAAATGTTCGGTATTTATGAGACAACCTTACATCTAAGGTGGGTGTCCCTGATATGGCCATGCTAAGTTGTGAGAATTTTTCTAGCCTCCATTTTGAAAAAAAAAAAAAAAAAATTTTAAAATCGTTCTCAGGTGAATGTACTTTCATAAAAAAAATTGCATTCCCCATAAAAATTGTTTTACTGGTCCAAAAAAACTAAATTCCCAAAGTCTACCTAGTGGCCATTTCAGGAACATGTGCACATGATATGGCCACCCTTGTTTCATATTCTACATATCGTGATTTTTTTCAGTTTCATAGTGCAGTTCTGCTCAAATTAAATAATTTTGGTGTAAAATGAATAAAGATGATATTAAGTAATCCTTTTTGTTATTAAAAAGTGAATTCAAAAGAGGATTTTCCATGAAAAATGAAGTTATTTAAACAATTGACATTCACACTTTTTTCCATTGAAAAGACAAACGGAAAATTCTCTGGCATAACTTTTTTTCTTGTTCCGGTGTCAAGGTGGGTTTTCCACCCAACTTTGACTTCTTTAAGGGGCTATCTTTCTCCAGATAACGGCGTAAAGTACGTCTAGGTACACAAAACTTGTTACTTGCCCCTTGAACTGATAACTTACCACTCTTCACACCACTCACTGCCTTGGACATGGCTTCTTCAGTCCATAATCCCCTCTTCTTCACGTTGTCAGACGTTATTTTATATTTAAAAAAAGTCTTTATTTAGTAACTTTATCAGGAGAAAAAAAATGTGAACTGAACTTGATATGGCCATAGTGCACTTGATATGACTACCTGGGTGGCCATATAAGGAGCAGGTCAGCTTTCACGAAAATCGTTTGATTATGAACAATTCGTAAAAGATACGCCATCAACGACAACACCAATCGAAAGAGCATTCAAAACTGAATAGAGTACAATGGTTTTCATGAAAAAGGTATTTGAAAAACATGCATAAAACAAAGGAGACTTACCAGAGAAAAACAAGAAGAGGTCCCACGAAAAACACAAAAGAGGCAACTGACGACATATTGCTCAACCTGGCTGGATGGGAAATGATCACTTGACACACTAGGAGGCCTCCGCACTGGATTCTGATGTCTTTTAGCGGATTTTTTTGTTATCTAACTCATAATAGGGGGGTGACCATATCAGGAACATGCCCATAACACGAGCACCCACCTTAGCTATATTTATAAACATATAAGCTTTATATATTATTGTAAAAGCTAAAAAACTATTAATGCTTAAAATTTATTGTTAAATCCATACAGTGCCAATATCGGGTGGTATAGTTCCAAAATATCAGATAAAATGTTCACATTTTGATCTTGTCACGTCAGTAAATACAATAATTTACCGACATAGCTTGGAAAAAGTAATCGTAAGCATTATTTTAATTAATTAAACGTATTATTATATTTACTTTTACTGAGACATGTCGATGAATGCTAGGATTTACCAATGGGATCTTGTAAGTAAAAGCTCAAAATGTAGACATTTTATAAGGTATCTTGGACTTTGGTAATGTTTGAATTCACCACTAAATTATAGGTTTTACTAACATTCTATCATTTACAGTGAACTACATAAACACAGTGTACCATTCCAAGAAGCCATCATCATAATAAACAAGATTTATAAGGCCATATATTCTCTTACACAAATAACACTGTTTTACCATTTTTTTAAAACAATTGTTTCCTTAGTATGATACAGCTCCTTGAACTGTATTTTTATACTTTTTATAAATATGTCTTCAGAATATTTATATCACCCTAGGCTAGAAAGAAATACGCAGTTCAAAAACTTGTACTTTATATTCACCTCTGAGAACAATATTACTTTATAATAATTACTAACTTTTTAAATTCAGCCGATACTTCCATTTGTAATTAGTCTCAGGCACATTCCTGATGAGACTCTAGCAGTAATCTGCCATCAGGTTAACACTCCACTTTCCCTGCTACCGTTATTCCATGACAACAATGTATTGGTGAAAACGCTCTCCATGTTCGTCATTAACGTCACCAAGATTCTGGGGGGGAAAATACAAATGATTGTAGAATGTGAATCTTTAGTGATATGTTGCACTCCATTGTTTTATATGACTGAAGGAAATTTCCCACAATTTCCTGGCAGTTGTATTCTTTATTGCTTACCAAGAAATTGCTGGCTACATCTTCGAATGCTGTTCAAGCTGTTATTTCAAGTACATTCAGAGAAGACTCAAAAGTTTTATCTGTTGTAAGTTTCCTATTTATGAACCAGCAAATATCCTTTCTTTTATCTTTTCCCCACTCAAAAGTGGGGGAGCTTCTGATACATATTATATTTAAGAAAATTAGGGTCATCTTTCTTCATAGCTTTGACAAAGTATTTTAATTACTAAACCACGTTTTATATGAAGTGGTGGTAAGATTACTCTTGTGGGATCACCTTAACGGGTCGGGATGTACCCATTCTTCCCCTCCAGACACACCCATGGATGTACCCATTCTTCCCCTCCAGACACACCCATTGGATGTACCCATTCTTCCCCTCCAGACACACCCATGGATGTACCCAGTCTTCCCCTCCAGACACACCCATGGATGTACCCATTCTTTCCCTCCAGACACACCCATGGATGTGCAGGTGTGACCTCACCTACTAGTGAACTGGTGACAATCATAAAGTATAAAGTAACTAAATTAATGCCACCAGAATGAATATCAAATTTATTAATTGCAGTGAACGATCACTTTAGGTTTCTTGTCCGACACATTAGCTCATTCGGTAGCGTGTCCTTCTACTGAGCTAACAGTCCCGGGGTTCGATTCTTGGCACGGCCAAAATATTTATCATTGGTGAAATATGGGCTTACCCTTTCAAAGTGATGTATTAACGTCTGGGGACTGGATGTTGTGTCTATCCTAGTCTTAAGTTTTTTATAAGTCGTGTTTTGGAACGCTAAATACCTTAAATACATTTTTTAAATAAAATTTAGTTTGCATGAACTTAACGTCAGTAATAAAGTCCTTATCTAACCAAAGCTTTTTAAAACTACTCTCAATTATTATACCTCCATACGTACAGTATATATTCACATAATTAGCTTCCATACGTACAGTATATATTCATATAATTACCTCCATACGTACAGTATATATTCACATAATTACCTCCATACGTACAGTATATATACACATAATTACCTCCATACGTACAGTATATATTCACATAATTACCTCCATACGTACAGTATATATTCAAATAATTACCTCCATACGTACAGTATATATTCACATGATTACCTACATACGTACAGCATATATTCAGATAATTACCTCCATACGTACAGTATATATTCACATAATTACCTACATACATACAGTATATATTCACATGATTATCTCCATACGCACAGTATATATTTACATGATTACCTACATACTTACAGTATATATTCACATGATTAACTACATACGTACAGTATATATTCACATAATTACCTCCATACTTACAGTATATATTCACATAATTACCTCCATACGTACAGTATATATTCACATAATTACCTCCATACGTACAGTATATATTCACATGATTTTCTCCATACGTACAGTATATATTCACATGATTATCTACATACGTACAGTATATATTCAAATAATTACCTCCATACGTACAGTATGTATTCACATGATTACCTCCATACGTACAGTATATATTCAAATAATTACCTCCATACGTACAGTATATATTCATATAATTACCTCCATACGTACAGTATATATTCACATAATTACCTCCATACGTACAGTATATATTCAAATAATTACCTCCACGTACAGTATATATTCACATAATTACCTCCATACGTACAGTATAAATTCACATAATTACCTCCATACGTACAGTATATATTCAAATAATTACCTCCATACGTACAGTATATATTCAAATAATTACCTCCATACGTACAGTATATATTCACATAATTACCTCCATACGTACATTATATATTCAGATAATTACCTCCATACGTACAGTATATATTCAAATAATTACCTACATACGTACAGTATATATTCACATAGTTACGACATGCACTCATGGAGATCAAGATCGACACATATTTGAGATGGCAATAATTTAAGCGGAATTTAAAAACAGAATTTTACTCTTCAATGATTCAAAAAAGAATGTTATCATCGCATCTTACTACCTGTTCATTCTATACGCATACATGATAGTTACTCTGATGGGCTAGGGTAAAGAAAGGAAGAATTTTCCTGGGAGGAGAGAGGGAAACCATTTAGGAAAATACATCCTCAGTAGACCCAACTGGGATTCGAATTCCAATCTCCCCGTCTTTATAAAGCCAATCTATTACGAGCTTTACGCCTTCTTAGACCATTTGGCCACGGAAGTGGGTAATAGTTAAATTAATGGTTTGGGCATTACACAATTGACTCTATTACAACATTCCACACTAAGGACTATTTTTATTCACGAAGTTCTGTATTCCTACACCTTTGAGTGTGAACTTTGTTGAAATTGTTTCACTTATATAGATAAATAGATTTTTCTTAAGGGGAGCTATTAATTCTCTTGATTATTAATATTATCAAAACCTTGGATAAGCTTTCAATTATAGGATTATCAATTAAAATGTGACGAATAAAGTGTTTTATGTTGTTTTAAAAAAGATAAAATCATAATTTCTTTAAAATGTTCCTTAATAATGCTAATTATGCATTACGATTCACACCATTATTTAACCGAGATAAAATCAAACAAGACCTATATTTTTAATATTCTCCTCCACTTGACATTTTTATAAATTTAAAGAGGTTACCATTGAAGACTATGTACGGAAATATAATTCAAATCCAACCTAGTTCTGTAGGGTTGCCATGTTTGTTATCTGAAAATGACAGTAAGGGCTTTGTAATAAATATCTAAGTTTGACATAAAATATTATATTCTTACTCGAAAGCCATCCATGCAAACTATGTTTTGTAAGAAAGCACATGAAAAGGGGGTGACCCGCCTAGATAAAAGAACAATGAAAGACGTAGTTTTTTGTCCGTGCGATGAGTTATATGTTGAGGCCATAAGAGGAGCTGGTTGCGTCCACCCCAGGGGCAAGATATAGCCATGCTTCACATCAGCCATTCATAGCTTCATCCTCCTTGTCCCACGGGTCCTGCCACGGATAAATCAGGAGCTTCCTTTACTACAGTGAAGACCAAACTTTGTGCTCAACAAATACGGTGGAGATCGTTCAACAGAACCAAGTTAGACGGAACAGTTTGAGTCTATATTATCCACAGAGAATAAACTAAGGTTTTATATAACAAATCACAGTTAATAATACATTGTTTTAGCTATAGTCATATTAACTAATGTTGCTAACAATAACATTCATACTATCATGTCAATTTCCCTCAACCCCTAAAAAAAATATCGAACTCAATATTTTGATAAATGTCGACTGTTTTTACCCCCTGAAACTAAAAAAATTGCTTTTTCAATGCCATCTATCTGTCTGTGTGTCCGTCTATCTGTATCCCGGCCTAGAACTAAAACCCTTTTACTGATTGAGCTAAAACTTATATCCAAAGGCTGCATTACACAGGAGGTAACATTGTTGAAAACATGTGTTATTAACAATGTTTTTGACAAATCTTAAAAATGGGCCCATAAAATGTTATTAGCTTTTGCTATCAACAGTTGTTGATAACATTTGCTACTAACATTGTTAAAAGTCAGTAAAAGTATTAGTAACATTTTGCTATTAACGTTTGTCAGTAACATTTGCTTTCAGCATTTGTTATTTTTTTTCATTATCATGTCGATAACATTGTTGCTAGCTTTGTTAGTAACAGAAATGTTGCGACCGCCCTGGAGGTGGTCCTGATAAAAGGATGTTGATAACAAAATATTACTAACAAGTTACTGTTGGCAACTCTGTTTGCAGAGGGAGAGGAGATCATGAACCAGAATTTTAGTACAGATGACTCGGCAGATGAAGCAGCTGTACTAATGGTTGGTGAGGTAACAGGGACTGAAGAAGCTCCTCACACATGTGATGTTAACAAGTTATTCAAGTCACCTACCAAAAGGAAGCGCACATACAGCTCTGGGAATATGTCCCCTTGTGATGATCATTTACGAAACAATAACTTTAATCTGTCAAAACTTTCACCGGTAGCTAAGAAGCGCAGGGCAAGAGCAAGCCTTTCGGGGACTGAAATGGTTTTTCTGTAGTAAGTGTCTTGACGTGAAATTTTTGGACCTATAAGGTTCACAAGGTAGTCAAAATCACTACTTGACATACGCAAAAAATCTTTGAAACTGTCAATACTTGATAAATCATCAATTTAAAGTTTTCTTCCGTCCTTTTTCAAGTCACTTAAGATATAATTTCCACTTTGCTTGTCCCTACTTTGAAGGTATGGATGAACCCACATCCTTTTCCTATTTTTCTGTTTTATTGCACAAGTTGCATCAACAGCCACCTCTTCCTGTGACTCGAACTGGAGGAGATGCATCAACAGCCACATCTTCATGTGACTCGAACTGGAGGAGATGCATCAACAGCCACCTCTTCCTGTGACTCGAACTGGAGAAGCTGCAACAACAGCCACCTCTTCTTATGACTCCAACTGGAGAAGCTGCAACAACAGCCACCTCTTCTTATGACTCGAACTGGAGGAGATGCATCAACAGCCACCTCTTCCTGTGACTCGAACTGGAGGAGATGCAACAACAGCCACCTCTTCCTGTGACTCGAACTGGAGGAGATGCAACAACAGCCACCTCTTCCTGTGACTCGAACTGGAGGAGATGCATCAACAGCCACCTCTTCCTGTGACTCGAACTGGAGGAGATGCAACAACAGCCACCTCTTCCTGTGACTCGAACTGGAGAAGCTGCAACAACAGCCACCTCTTCTTATGACTCGAACTGGAGGAGAGGCAACAACAGCCACCTCTTCCTGTGACTCGAACTGGAGGAGATGCATCAACAGCCACCTCTTCCTGTGACTCGAACTGGAGAAGCTGCAACAACAGCCACCTCTTCCTGTGACTCGAACTGGAGAAGCTGCAACAACAGCCACCTCTTTCTGTGACTCGAACTGGAGGAGATGCAACAACAGCCACCTCTTCCTGTGACTCGAACTGGAGGAGCTGCAACAACAGCCACCTCTTCTTATGACTCGAACTGGAGAATCTGCAACAACAGCCACCTCTTCCTGTGACTCGAACTGGAGGAGCTGCAACAACAGCCACCTCTTCTTATGACTCGAACTGGAGAAGCTGCAACAACAGCCACCTCTTCCTGTGACTCGAACTGGAGGGGCTGCAACAACAGCCACCTCTTCATGTGACTCCAACTGGAGAAGCTGCAACAACAGCCACCTCTTCTTATGACTCGAACTGGAGGAGATGCATCAACAGCCACCTCTTCATGTGACTCCAACTGGAGAAGCTGCAACAACAGCCACCTCTTTCTGTGACTCCAACTGGAGAAGCTGCCAATAACATGCTATTATCGACAAATCTCCCGGCTATTAACTTGTTAATATACATGTTTCAATAACTTTGCTATCTACTTTTAATGTTAACGTTTCAAATTGTTCATGACATGCTACCAACATTTTTGTCGAAAACATAGTTATAAACATTTTGTTATTAACATTTATCAAAACAGTTATAAGATGGTTCAGTAACATATTTGTTATTAACATTTTGCTGCCAACAATGTTTTTGTTATTTCCTCGGTGTATAGCCACCTTAAATAAGCTTCCTCAAAGTGGTTTCTGGAATAATATATCAAACCCTAAAATTAAGATTAACTTACTTAAGGGCGAAGAGAGAAGAAAATAGATATTCTTGAAATCGGCTCTAGTGATTTATAACTAAATTACGTGTCTTAGTATTTTGTAACATTTTAAACAAAACGATACATCTAATTTTTTATGAGAAAATTATTTTGAAGGTATTTTACATATTATTTCTCTAGTTTTGATAATATTTCTGGAGTTATTTGAGATACGAAATAATATATCCTTACAAAGTTTTAAGAAAATAAAAAAATATATATATACTTTTGTTTGAAATATATATTTACATAACCTATAGTTTTCAAGCTATGAGTAAATGAGTCTTTTAGATTAAATTCTAGGGGATGGGGAGGGATTGTTATGATCCGTGGTGATGTAATGCCAGGGTCTACAGTTTATACTCCGTGGAGGGCTACATATTTTTAGTGACGTGGACTCACTACATGAGTGGATATCTCAATATGGAATTTGGTCACCACTATTTCGTGTTGAAATTATACTGATTAGGTTAATTTGACTTATTATCAGGATATAATAATTGAAATCGCTTATTTAATTTTAATGAATTATTTATTCAGTCATTGCTGTATTGAACAGGCTGAATATGTTAGCCGATATCACACGCGCTGCTATTTCACTTCTTTGGGAACTGGGAGGATTAAAATGGGGTTGGATCAAGCTTGATCCAACCTAGTGACCAGCGTGGAATAGTTACGCTCGCGTTTTTAGATTAGGTTATTAATAAAAAACTATATTTTCTGTTGACGAACTCAGGTCCTGACTGCTCGATGACTATTACGTGACATGACGACACCAACCTTGCCAACAGGGCTCGATGACTATCACGTGACGTGACTACACCAACCTTGCCAACAGGGCTCGATGACTATCACGTGACGTGACGACACCAACCTTGCCAACAGGGCTCGATGACTATCACGTGACGTGACGACACCAACCTTGCCAACAGGATTGTTTACAAAGATTTGGCTTCTAGAATGTTCGAGTAACGGTATCCATTCATCCCTCCTCTCTCCCCTCTTGACCTTCGAGAAGATTTTGCCTGGGTGGCTGATAGAGAGAGACGTTGCACCGCCTAGATATTTAATGTTAAATATAATGTGAATTAAATACATTTTGAATATAATTACGTTGAATTAGATCTGGACTATCTCTATTAATTGATCAAAAGGGATGTGTAGAATATAATCGTCACAGTGAAATGATGTTTTTTTCTCAGTATCTTTAAGAGTGTATATTATTTCATTTATGCGTTTTGCTGGAATGAGATGCTCTTTTATCCATTATGTTTCTGCAACAATGTAAATTAATTCGTTTCACATATATTACAAGTTCATTTTTAGGTAAAAGAGCGAGAAAGTCCGTGCAGAGCACAGTAATACGTTTTACTTATAATTACGACAGTAACATATTTGATAAGAACACATGTTAATCAATTAGAATACAACCCACTTCGGTGTCCGTATGGTCTAAGGCGCTACTCTCGCAGTAGACTGGACTGCTGTTGACGGGGAGATCTAGGTTCGAATATCGATCGGGTGTACTGAGGGTTTTTACCAAAATGGTTTATCACTCTCTCTCTATGCAAATTTCAATACACTTCCTCTAAATATAACCTTTCTCATCCCTGAAGCCATTGGCGTAGTCAGTACATAGGCGTGTAGCCCTAATGGGCAATAAGAGGCGAGACTAAACGATATACATATTAGATTGTAAATAACAAATGTTTAAAATACTTTTTAAAAACTGAATACTTTGCTTGGAAATGTTATGGTTAAATAGAGTAGCTAGTATTAAAATATTAAGACATATGTTGGCTTTACACTCAATGTATGGTTTATTTTAAATATTTACTTAAACGCCGATGTGACACATATTCTAGCCAGGTTAATACGCCTCAGTGATAATTTTACTACATTATTGTAGGGTTATTTTAAGTGAGGACTCACACCTACTGACTGACTATGGCATTAGTAACGTGAACATTTACTGTCTCACTTTTAAACGTAATCCACACATCCCTATCTCTAACTAGTTCTATCCAGTCCACCTCATTACATCCAATATCTTTCTAATGTTATCCTTCAATCTACACCTAGGTCTTCCCAGTGGTCTCTTCCCATTCGATTTGCCAGTCAGAACAAGGTTCTAGATTCTCCAATTCACGCAGTATGTCCTGCCCACCCTTAATTTAAGATACTTGACTATCCTAACAATGGTTTCTGATGACTATAAGGTACGTAACTCATCATTATGTGACCTACTCCATTCCCCAGTTGCTTCATCCCTTTTTGGACCAAATATCTTCCTAAGCACCTTGTTTTCGGAAACATTAATATTTTTTTCTTGTCATGTAAGTTCAATGACCATGTTTCAAAGCCATAGAGATCAACCGGTAAAATTATTGTTTTGTATATTTTGAGTTTTACTTTCTTCGACAGCAGGTGAGATGTCAACAACTTACTGACCTAGTAATAGCGTGCATTTCCCGACTTTATTCTTTTCTTAATTTCCAATTCAATATCGTTATTGCTGTTTAAAATTGTTCCTAAATATTTAAACTCATTAACCCTGTCAAATGATATGTTGTTCAAAATAACTCTAAATTATCGTCCCCAATATGTGTTCTCTGTATATCATACACTTAGTATCGTTCACTTATAGACTTATTTCCTTACTAGCCTGTGATTAAATTTCTGAATTTCTTGCACCAACTTCTTACTATTACCTAACAAAGCTCAATCATATTCTCATCCTAATATCTGAATTGCACCGTTTAATGTCAACCCTTCCCTTCTCCCTCACATTAGTGCAACTCCTTGTTTCAACACATCATGTACTTCTAGAGTATCTGATAAGAGACATCAACCTGCATTCTGCCACGCGTATCGGTAAAACACACCTCAATTAGCCGGACAAGTTTTTTGGGTATTCAGGACTTAAACGAGAAGGAAAATTATTATGTTTATATAGAAGCTACACTCCTTACCAAAACTCAAAACACTTAATTTGTCTAGAAATCTATCCTCATTTTGACGCATTAATATATTTCATGTTTAGTGAGGTAACATAGGTGGATGCTAGGTTAATTCAAGTAGTGTATGATGCATTTTTGTTATTTTATGTTATCTCTTCTTAGGTGGACATGGTTATTACCTATTTTATATCATATGTTGATATATGATTAATGACAATAATTAAAAAAGTATGTGTCCAACTTGAGTTTTATTCAAAGTTTGATCATCCATACAAAAAATTGTCCCAGATTAAGCAATAAAATTTTGGGTAGTGGTAGGGGATCAAAAAACCAAATCTGGGACAGTTGTGTCAGTGGACAATTGCGACCGGGCCAAACCGTGGAAAATTGCGATCATTTGATGGTGAAGGTAATTTAAAATCTACAAGCTGGACCATTGTAACGAAGTTGACAGAACCATTGGACTTACTGTTTATTTTGTGGCTGTTTCAGCAACATCACTAAACACCACCCTCATCTATAAACATCTCACTATCATTATTATTATTAGCACCGCGTCTTACTACCCGTTCGGGTTATACGCACTTACGCTAATGTGCAATGGTAGGGTGATTGTGANGCACTTACGCTAATGTGTAATGGTAGGGTGATTGTGAGATGAAATGGAGGACCTACAGTTTAACGTGGAATCCGAACCACGGTGGAGGCCTGGCATTCCTCACATTCACAAGTTGTGATTAATACACATCTTGTCAGAGGTGAAGGAAGGGTTTGGCAATCATATAAATCTGTGCCGGGACCGAGGATTGAACCCCGGACCCTCAGCACCGAAGTCTGACACCTTACCCTTAGACCACCAGGTCACCCATCTCACTATCGATTGTGGTGAGACTTGGCGCGCTTAGGTAGTCTAACCTAACCTAATCTAAGCTAACCTAACCTTATATAACCTAATCTAGTCCAAACTTGACGGAATAAAACCTATACTACCTTGCCAGTCTCAAGCATGGAAGGTTTTGAGATTAATCAGTGATCTATTTGACAAATTGTACAAATGGCAGCATAATGCCAACTACCGAGTTGGAGATGGCTTCGTTATCCGATGGCTCGTGATATTAATATAATCACATATTTGTAGCCGACGATTTCCGCTAAGTCCATCATAGACTCAGCCTTGAGCACGGGACGAATCCTGGATAGCTCAGTGGGTAGAGCATTGGCCTACTAAGCCAAAGGTCCCGGGTTCGATTCCCGTGTCCAGGTGTCATTTTTCAATTTTCAGAATATGATATCTTGATGGAGTAACTCCCACTAATAAGCATAAATAATAGCTCTGGCTATTAATTCTTAAACTGAAGATATCAAGTCCCAACAGGTTAGGGCCCTCCCTCTCGCCGTTGCTAACGTCAGAAAAGAAAGGAATTGATCGCAATTGTCCCTTAGGTCTCGCACTTTAAACTGTGTTCACAACTGTCCGTAATCGCAATTGTCTGGATACCAAAAAACTAACTCAAAATGTTATTTGTAGATTAGCTCAATTTCAAGAAAATGAAATAAAAATATAATTTTATGCATAAAAAATGAGATAACGTAAAAATACAATGTTTATTTAAAACACCTCGGAGTAAAAGTTGTGCAACACTAAATTGTCACTAAGATTGACCCTGATTGGTTCCAATTTATTGCCTAGCTTAGGAGGATTCTAGTATGAAACATTCAGTGAGATATGGGAAAGTCATATAAAAACTACGTTATGAAATAAATTTAACAATATAAGTTTAAAAAGTCTACTTCAAATTTTGAGCACCATTTATTTTCCTTTAAGATTACATTTTAACAGTAGCTATGTGTTGACTACCCTAGAACGTTTTTAGCACCTCGTCTTACTATCTGTTAAAACTATACGCACGTGTGGGACTACTAACTACGCCAGTCAATTAGATATGATGAAGCTTGAATTTAGAGGAAGTGCACTCGCATTTGCATGGAGTCAGAAGAAAAACATGCCTCAGTACATCCGAGCAGAATTATAACCTTGATATCATTGTCATGAGCAGTATAGTCTATTTCGAAAGTGACATTTTAGAGCAAATAGTCATCGAAGCAAGTTTTAGGAGCTATTCACAGTCAAATATTAAAAGTCAGTAACAGGCTTGTGTCTACACCGTAAAAAAAACTCAGTACGTTAGTACCAAATAATTGTTAGTTTGCTAAATTTGTTTGTCTAACAATCATGCCCCATAAGTACTCGAATAGTGAACATGCCGATATGGTATTTTTGTACGAAAATGCTAACGCTACTCGCCGTGAGTAGGCCACGTGATTTACTAGCAGAAGATTGTCACACAAGTCGGTATTAACTTCAACATTTCAATGATTGAGGAATATTGTTTCATTTAATATAGTGCCCTCGAACTTATCAAGTTTTTGCGCCACTGCAGAATGAAAGAAAAACACCATATTGCAGCATTTTGATGCAAATCCATCAACAAGTACCCGAAGATCTGGTTATGAATTAGGTATCTCACCCACAGTCACATGGAAGACAGTCAGCCGATGGACGTCAATAATACCACCTTCAACTTATCCAGCCAGCATTGGTCGCCGGAAGATCCACCACGTAGGAGATTATTTTGTGACTGGTGTTTAAACCAAACTAATAACCACCCACAATTTCCTCAATAAAAGTTGTGTTCCAAGGAAGCCACATTTACCAGACATGGTATCCTAAATCAAAGGAATAGTAATGTTTGGTCACATGATGCTCCTCAAGCCATTTTTAAACAACTTTTACAACGCAGTTTTCAGTGTTTTTAAGTCCAGGAGTAATGAAGAACACTTTAAATGGCCCCAATTTTTAACCACCCCACTTGAATGCCGACAGATTACTCAAATTGGGAAAGATTGACTTTTATGAACTTTTAAAAGACACTCTTAAGATTATATGAGTGAACTCCTGGTTTCAACTGGATAGCTGTATTGCTCACTAGGACCGAGTGAACTCCTTGTTTCAAATAGATAGCTGTATGGCTCACTAGGACCGAGTGAACTCCTGGTTTCAACTGGATAGCTATCCTCACTAGGACAGAGTGAACTCCTTATTTCAACTGGATTGCTATCCTCACTAGGACAGAGTGAACTCCTGGTTTCAACTGGATAGCTATCCTCACTAGGACAGAGTGAACTCCTGGTTTCAACTTGATAGCTATCCTCACTGGGACAGAGTGAACTCCTTGTTTCAAATGGATTGCTGTATTGCTCACTAGGACCGAGTGAACTCCTTGTTTCAAATGGATAGCTGTATGGCTCACTAGGAACGAGTGAACTCCTTGTTTCAAATGGATTGCTGTATTGCTCACTAGGACAGAGTGAACTCCTTGTTTCAACTGGATTGCTATCCTTCACTAGGACAGAGTGAACTCCTGGTTTCAACTGGATAGCTATCCTCACTAGGACAGAGTGAACTCCTGGTTTCAACTGGATAGCTGTATTGCTCACTAGTACCGAGTGAACTCCTGGTTTCAACTGGATAGCTATCCTCACTAGGACCGAGTGAACTCCTGGTTTCAACTGAATTGCTGTATTGCTCACTAGGTCCGAGTGAACTCATGTTATCATCTATATGGTTGTCCTGCTCACAACGGAAGAGGTCCTCAGCAGTGACTTAGTATTCATCTTCATGTAAGATAGATGGTTCGTTCTGTACCTGTAGCTGAGCCCCACTTTCCCTCGACTAAACGCTATTGTATTATTATTTCTTATGGGGTGCTCTCAAGCAAAAAGTGTATGAAGTGCTTGTTAATGACCTTCAATCACTACAACAATGGATAGCGAAGAAACAACAGACAAGCATTGTCAGTCAGCCTCTTGTTCTGTCATTGATATCTGCAATGCTTGTCTCCGGGATGGTGGCCTTCATTTTGAACATAATGGGTGAAATAATACATTAAATACTGTATTTAATACCTATGTTTCTTATTATGTTTAGTAATTTGCTGTTTGATAAAAAAGGAAGTGAAAACGATCTTGTCTCCTTGGGACATTTTGATATAGTGTTCTGATCCCCTACCATCTCCAAAAGTTGAGCTGTTAAATCCGGTAATATCCTGTAGAATGAAAAATAAGAAATACAGATTTGTTGGTGTGGTCATTTTCTTGTTTGGGGCTAGGATGATTTATCTCTATTTTGTTTTGTTCAGCCCTTCTCCTGCTCTTTCTTGATGTGTCAGTATGATCAATCTTGATGTTTATACACATGTCGAGTTGTTGTTAGCCAAGTGTTCATTATTGCCACACATGGAGAGTTTAACTATTCAGTATGATCTTTGTTGAAAGCGGGTGGTCATATGCTTTATCCAATGCGAGATTAACTCGTGCTGTGTGCCGTGTATCGTTTCTAATTATTATATTCATATAAAATATAATATTTAATCTTATGATGTGAATCCTCATCCAGAGTGTGATTTATTAAATCCTACCAAAAGAAAACATGGCAGCCGCTGAACCAGTCAACCTCACAAGTTCCCTCACGGCTCTTCCACGAGCGGTATTAACTCCGGGTTTGGATAGGATTATACCTGTTTCTGTTCCTGGAACAGGTCCTTCACAAAACCTTGCTCCACCGTTATTTATGTATAGCATGAACAGGAGTTACGAGAGAGAGGTTATAGTTTTTTCCAAACTCCTTGTTTATTTCAAGGGTAACCAGCCCCGTGCTGTAGTGAGTGGTCAGTCCACCTAGCTACGAGTCTATGGGTCTCGGGTTCTATTCCTTGCTGCTACCTTGAGTATTTTTCCCGAAAGGGGAATCACCCCAAAAGTAACCAGGGTTTGGTTAGTTAAGTTTGAGTTAAGTTGTAAATGTTTCCACTGGTTCCGCACCATCATACTCACAATCACCATCACCTCATCTCATAGGGACATGGAAACTAAAAAGTCTCTCCACGGAAAGGATGTAGGATGTAGTAATATTACATTCGGGCACTCTGGGCAATGGTACATTAGTACTGGCAAAGCTTTTCCCCACTGGGCTACGGTTAATGTAGCCCAGATGCGCAATATTATCATTTCAAGGGGTGTCCTCCAATCATATTATTTTTGCGCAGCCGCACCCTCATTTGTATGTATAAGATATTTAGCCAACATTTTTTGCTTAAATTATGAAATTATTATCAAAAAATTAATTTTTTATTTTCTAATTTACGCGTGGCATTGGGGGATTCTGCCTATAAGCAGATCAAATTCAGTAATTTTAATCTTATACGTTTACTTATAAACGCCAATCAGAATAATTATGTTTATCTCAACTTTCTTGGCCCATTTTTCTTGAGTACCATCAGGGCTATGAGAGAAATAAGTATTTTTAACAATAATTGTGTGATAAGGGGATTCTAAGTTTATAAAATGTGGTTGAAAATGAATCAAACAAGATCTACAAACACATACTTACTGGAGTGGAGATTATATGATTCTGTTTCTAAGTAAGGGCCGCAGATGTTATTAATAACACTACTCAATATCCAGAAATGTCCTTCCTTTCTTCACTTGATAGTACAGTAACGTAATTTACACAGCCTGGACAAAGTGAACCATCAAACTTTGATACACATCAAAATCTTGAATGCTATTTTCTCTCGATGGTTTCAGTAATTCCTGCCTCCAAGGGAAGCTAGAAAATTAAAATATCATATAAATTGTTTTTAAAATCGTTTTAAAAGCATTTTCCACCCTTTTCCTCTCAAACCCATTCTCCTACCCCGCCAAAAAAAACTATTATTTGGAATTTGGTACATATTTTTGTTATTAGACCAACCATTAGTTGGACTAATATTTAAGGATGTAAAGCCTTGTTTGTAAGTCATGATTCATGAATTAGGCTATAGGCCTAGTCTCTGTATTATGATATATACTTTTTAGCGCCACGTCTTAACTTACTACCCGTTCGGGTTTTAAGGGAGGTTCGTGTAAGAGTAGGCACCTAAAAAAAACGGCCATAGCTTAAAAACTTTATTCTAAAATTAAAAATATAATATGTAAATAATTTCTCCAACATATCAGTTCCTTTAAAATGCAACTTGAACGACAAGGAGGGCAAGTGTCCGCAACAATGGTCACATATGTAAGGCACACTGTTTCCCATATTCAGACTCACTATTTATTTTTAATCCTACTGACACAACTTTTCCTTTCGTCTTATCCTCCCGTTTTTTCTTTCTTTCCTCTCGCATACGTTTATTTTCTTCAATCTCTCTCTTTTTCTCTTTGCAACTATTCTTAATTGAGGCTGATAACATTATTTTTTATTTTTGTGACTATTTTTTACTGTGGTTAATGCTCTTGGGCGTGTGTGGTTGCTGACTTAGTAAACCTGTAGAAGTTCTTGGTTGGATATGTGAGACTAATCCAGCTTGAGAAGTGGGGCATGCTGGGAGCTGTGCAGGATCATCTACTTCAGAGATAACTTGATCCACTAATATCGTGGTGACAGAGCCAATACCTCTAGGTGATCATGTTGATTACCACAAAACAACACGGTGTGCCCATTTGGTCAGTACGTGCTAGAATTTGCCCTCGTGCCCCTTCAAGGGAGCATGCCCTACGACTTGGGAACTTTGATTACCACTGACCACTGCCATCTTGCTCGAGGAAAGTGACCAGAGACAGGGTAAATCGTTATAGACCTTACATTATTGATATAAATAAAGATTTTTAAAGAAATGTAGTACCAATAATGGAAATAGCATTTATTCGTGTAAGAATACGCAGATATTGCGGGTAATAGTTCGCGTGAGAGCGTACTGAGTACTCTTACCCGACATTGTAAGGTTTATTTAAAAAGCTGGTAGATGCCATTACATGCCACTTTAGAAGAAATTATTGCAGAGGCTACAAGAGACACACGTAAAAAAAAAATGCGCTACGGTAGAAAGTATTTACTCCTTCTAGCGTTCACTAATTTCTTAAGTTCCAAGGCCAAAATACTACAGAAAAAGTATGAAAAATGGTTTCTTATTTATAAAACCTTCAGCTCACGAGTAAAACTGTCTACGCAACTGTCAGTATAACCACATATCGTTGCTCAATGACTGGCCGGTTATAGTTTCCCGACAAGTATTACCAACTTAGTAGAAATGGCACTGCGTACTCTTGGCCGAAGTTCCCTTATGTTTATGTATTAACTACGCTGATGGTTTTAAGGATCAGGAAGGTTATATTAAAGGAAGTGTATCCAAATTTGCATGGAGGGTGGGTGGAAAGCCATTCTGTAAAAACCACTTTCAATACACCAAACCGAGATTCAAACTTCGGTGACCCCATCATCGGCAGTCTAGTCCACTGCGAGAGTAGCGTGTTAGACCTGCTTTAGATTATATGTTAATGTATTATTACCTAATAATTTTAGTAATTAATTAATAGGGTAGTTTAAAAAACTGTAGTGAATATACATTGTGTATAGTAACCAAGACATCCACTTAAGATACAATTACATAGAAGTCTTTGACAAAAGATTAGCCACAAAGTTGTACAAGTTCTCGTTTGAGGATACTAACCCAGTAGATGACAAACTTTCAAAGACAAAGTTGAACAAAGAATGAATTTTTTTACTTAACAAAGTTCTGTTCTTTCCACCCCCACACCCCATATATCGCCTGGTAGTTTACCCTCTCGGGTGTCTCGGGAATCGGAACCCCCATAACCCCCTCCACCCCCTTTAACGAGGGCTAATTGAGCACCACGTAATGACGTAATTATATCATGTAACGTGAACAAGCCACTCTTTGATGTTGGCGTCGTGTGAAGGAACAGGAGGAATGACTCACTCCTAGAACGAAACACCGTCATCAGAACTAGATATCCTGACTGGTAGTTAGACCCGGACCGTGCCAACTAGGTTATAAACTGGCTGGTTGGGCACAAACACTACTATATTAATATATCAGGAGTCCTGCCTGGTACTTAGACCAAGATCAAAGCCTTTTCTCGTTTGAAATAAAGTTATTTTTACCTCTTCTTGTTTAAATAAACAGTTCTTTTAACCTCTTCTTGTTTAAATAAACAGTTATTTTTACCTCTTGTTTAAATAAACAGCTCTTTTTACCTCTTCTTGTTTAAATAAACAGCTCTTTTTACCTCTTCTTGTTTAAATAAACAGCTCTTTTTACCTCTTCTTGTTTAAATAAACAGTTCTTTTTACCTCTTCTTGTTTAAATAAACAGTTCTTTTTACCTCTTGTTTAAATAAACAGTTCTGTTTGTCTCTTCTCATTTGAAATAAACATTTCATTTTCACTCTTCTTGTTTGAAAAAAAAAATTTGCCTCTTTTTATTTTTTGCCTAATTTAAAATAAGCATTTTCAGAAGTCTTGGATCAAAATTAATACTAAATATTTTATAGCTGTAATCATTATTTTATTGTTTGATAAATATTAAAATGGCTTTAGATTAAAGAAGTATGTATACACATAAATTAAATATGGAGATTTTATCTAGATATATGGTGGTTTTATTTGTGTATATATGATGTTCTGTCTTTCGGCAGGTCCGTTGCCTCGTCCATCACGTCATACCAGAAACTTGACTATAAAACTGTGCCTATAAATGAAGAAGAAACCAGTGAAGTGCTTCATAGGAGCATCGTCTTGTATGGAGCTCAAACATGGACCCTGAGATAAAAGGAGAAGAAATATTTGGAATTGTTGTAGATGCGGTACTGAGGGAGAGTAGAGGATAAAGTGGACAAATGAGGAAGTTATAAGAAGAGTCAATCAAACGAAAACCACTCTGCAGGTTATTATACGAAGTACAAGGCCAAATAGTCTTAACTTCACCAAATATTAAAACATAAGGACAATAAATACGTATCACTAAATTGATATTTGTTTCAGTAATGTTATAATGACTTTACCAATTAATACTGTACACAATATTTATCAAAACATGACGATTTAGGCATAAACCTGTACACAATTTGATTCTAGACAGGTTTAGATATTCAATGATTGGATGTGACTGACTTAGCAATCAATCCTTTTTTCTATTTTTTCTAAACCCCCAAAATAACTTATGCTAAGAAATATACATGAGCATCTAGAACTAGATTAACTTATATCTATATTACAATTTACAGATCAGCATTTATTAATTTCTACTTGGCTGAGTTTGTTTGTAATAACACAGTGTTACGTCACTAAATGCAAAAGTGTTACGGTGTTTGCGGTGTATGTTGTAACTGATATAGGAGTATTGTGTTTATCGTAATAATATTAACAAGCTCATCTTGTTGACATGTTGTTGTGTAAGAGTTAGTCTAAAACCAACCGCTTGCCATATATGCAGAATGTCGGAAGTAAAAAGGAATGAAGGAAATACATTATTTTAAAAATAAATGTAGGGGGCAGATAAATGCCCAATATCTCACGACACGCGGATACACTTGATAATAGACGAACCCTTTTAAAATGGATATCTAAGGCTGCCCACAGAGGAGAACATTCTCATAATGAGATAATTCTTAATACTCGTATAATGGCTGCTCTTAAGCGTCAAAAACACTAAAATAATTCTCATTTATCTGAAAAGTGCTTTGTGACCATATTAAAACATGACTATATTTTTTGGGGGATGCTTCTAGCTATGTTTCTATCATTTACTTTGAAATAAGAACTATGGTGTTTCACGTTAAACGTCGTTGAAAATGAGCCAGTTCTATAATCGCATACAACCATTACAATTTGTTTAAATTATACAATTTTATTTTAAGTTTTTAATTCTCAAGGTTTCTTTCATCTCCATTTTTGTTTGAGCAATATTTTAAGATAACAAAGCACTTTATCTCAACAGCAAAGTTACTAAATTGGAATACAAAATCCATGCTGATTCCAATTGCCAAACAAATAGGCCTAACTTCATGTATCAAATACAGTGCAAGTCACGTGATGCAGAGAATATAGGCCTTACTACAGGTTCTCTCAAACAGCGAATGAACAATCATCGTTTTGACACAAACCACAAAGACCCGGAGAAGCCTGTACCCATCCATGCTGGTACCCACAACCAGGACTTTCAAACCTGCTACACCACCAAAATATTAAGAGTATTTCCTAAACAATGCAATAGTGCAATAGTGGATCTCAATAGAAGATAGTTTCTTTCTTTCTAAAAGATTAACTTTTTTCTATTTTTTTAATGCAATATATATAGTATTTATATTTTATGATCATACTTTTTTCTAATTAAGTATTAATGTTTACATTTAATTTATATTATTTATATTGGACAACCATAGCCTAAGCTTTTAGACACTTTTTTTTTATGTCTACAACAGTTGGCACAGTGTTTTTATAACATTTTATTTTGTATTCAAAATAAAGTAATTCACTTTTTGTGTAAAATTTATTCCTCTTCTCTTTTTGTTTGATAAGGCAACAATGCCGAAATATTACTTTATAGTGTTTAAATGTGTTTGTGGCTATTTATACTATATTATTTTGTGCATCGGATACTTCCCACATTTTCCCTCTTTCTCTAGGTGGGATTTATCGTTAAATTTACACTTATTAGTTTATTTATCCCTTTTCTTTAATTTTATCAACTTCCATAAAAGCATTTTAAAAGAAATATATTATTTCTTAAGGTATGAAACGTCTAGGTGTTCTGTCTGGCTCGTACAATATACAACCTGTGGCTACAAATTTACAGAAAATTAATTTAGGGCAATAGTTTATATATATATATATATAAACTATTGCCCTAAATAGTTTATATAAAGGAAACTGTATTTGTATTGAAAAGATAAAGATAATGAATTAAGCTTAAATACCTACTTAATATAACGTGACTAACCACAGTAAGCCAAACTAAGCCAAGCAAGCGAGGCAGGACAAAGCAACTCTTGTTCATAAGAAACAAAGTGTGGTCCATGCACTGCTGTTACGACCTATCGACCCCTGCCAATAACAGGGTGAAGGGAAAGCGATCTCTAGCTAGTTCTTAAACCCTCCACCAGGATCGACAGCAGTCAGTCAGCCACTTTAAACGAGTGTTAGAACAGTCGGGACCAGTAAATTAGGGATCGTATCTTTTCCGCATTCTATTCCTTTTAGCGCCACGTCTTACTAACCATTCGGGTTCGCTTATGTACTAGTTACGCTAATGGGTTAGAGATGGGAAGGGTTAAATTTAGAGACAGCGTACCCTCATTTGCGTGGAGCGAGAGTGAGAATCCATTTTGGAAGAACCACCCTCATTACACCCTACTAATTATCGTCGATCTAGTCTATTGCGAGAGTAGCGCGTTATACCATTCGGCCACTGAAGTGGTTCTTCTGCATTCATCAATTTTAAATTTAATGGCCAATTTATTGGCTCATCTGTTTATATACATGGGCAAATAACTTTCTCATAGAATTGTTTATAGACTATAGGTCTATAAATTAAATTAAAACTATAGGCCTACTTTTAGTATAAATAAATATTGCAGACTACTGTACACACACTGCACCTAGCAGTATTTTATTGCTTTTATTACTATTCTTGCAACATGTGGCTATGATCCACATTCTTATACTGATGGAATGGTTACTATGAAGATACGATTTACGTGGAGGGAATATAGATACCTAAACACCAGGCCAGACGATACTGACAGTCTGTGTGTCTACAGGTGAGTGGAGGTAATATATGTACCTAAACACCAGACCAGACAATACTGACAGTCTGTGTGTCT
>CABFWO010005907.1:5235-41013 GCA_902155825.1 Timema genevievae | reverse complement strand
CGTGGGATCCGAACCACGGTGGAGGCCTGGCATTCCCCACATTCACAAGTTATGATTAATACACGTCTTGTCAGAGGTGAAGGAAGAGGTAGCCTGATATGTTCATAGTAATGTATATATATTTCAATAACTATTTAACATAGTAAATATGTAAGGTGACTGCTGTAGAGGAATGTGGGTGCGGCTCACAAGAAAGGGAAGGGATGTATTAGCGGCACAACCTTGTTAATATCTTAGTTTAAGACATGAAGTATTTCGCTCTTTGTTGGTAGCGAATACCAGCTAACTTCACAAACAGGGAGGGCCGCCCCAAGCGGCCAGGTAATTCATTATACCAGGGGCCAAGCAAAGGCTTTGATTGGTGTACAAGTGGTAAGTGGGGGCAGAAAGCTTCGGGAATGTTCTTTTGGAATCTTGTTTTAGTTTGGAACGAAACAGCTCTCCTCAGTTCTTGAGTGTCGGTTGAGTTATTGATATGTTGCTCCAGTTTAGTTAGTTAACCATAAAAAGCATCGCAAGTTAATATGCTAATTTATTAATAAAAATCAACGATAGTTACGGTTTAGCAAGGGAAAAGTTTAAACGTAACAAGCCAAGGATTTCTAATGGGTGGATACAGATAACTTATTCTTATAGAAGGATTATTTAAATGATTTATAGTTGTGTTTAAAATATTTAACCATATACATTTCATGTTTGAAAATTATGCAATTTTAATAAATGTCTGACTGTGAATACAGTGGAATCTCGTTTATCTGGAACCGGGTGCCATCTGGATTAAAGAAGATCTGGATGTCTGGAAATTAGAGTAAACATGCATTAAAACCATATGTATTACTATAACCCGCCATTTATTTTCACAATAGCAAATTATTAAATGCTTGAATCATGTTACAACCACTATTTTCCCATAAAATAATGAGTCAATTTTTTTTGCCAATTTTGGATGACATTTACGAATTGTGTGGTCAAGCAGACATTTCACCACCATACATCCCATAAAAATTTTTAGAAAAAAAAAGTGCAAAATTGCAGTCCGGATAGACATGAAATCCGGATCAATGAGGGCTGTATAAACGGGGTTTCACTCTACATATTGTTTGAACATTACATTTTTATTTACCTAAAGTTTTATATTTTTATACATAGGTACATACTAGAATAAATTGGCTAAAATTTATAATAGTAATAAAGTATGGTTAAGCTGCCATACATTTCACTCAAAGGTTTCCATGTTTGAAACATAAATTTGTAGAAGTGTTATATTGTTTTTGATTCATATTATTCCAGTGGGTGTAATTTTTAATAACACACCTGTGTAAAATAAGGGTAGAATCAAGACAATTTTTAGTAATACTCTAAAAGTACTTGGTAGTAGATATCGATACAATTAAGTACTAAGCTACATCTTATATAATCTGGTTATAAACCTAGAACAAAAATCGCTAGACACTCTGCTCCGGTAGGTGTCAGCCTCGTATGGTCTTGTTTGACGGTGATAGCAAGGTCAGGGCTCAAATCCTCCGGGTGTACTGTGGGTGGTATTTCCTAGATGGCTTTCAGATACCTCACTCCACACAAATGAGGGTAATTTAATATTAAACTATAACTTCCTCATCCCTACCTCTTTAGTGTAAATATCTGTATAGTCCGGATGGGTATATAAACGCGTTACACTAAAAATAAAATAAACGAAAATACAAGGCTACATATTTGAGAATCAAAATGGTTAAAAAAATTTCAAGTAAAGCGTTTTTAGTTGGGTTTTTTTTAGTAAAAGGAAGGTTATTAACGCAATGTAATATAATTTTATAATAATGAGGAAGGAATGCACAATGATTTTTTTTTTCATTTGTTTAGAAATGGACACATGAACACGGTAATTTTACCTGGAACCTATGGTTTAGTTTGCCAACCTTTTAATACTAAGATAGCCAGGGTTACTATTTACTTTAAATTATTATTTTTTACAATAATTAGAATTTGCTCAGCTTCCGTACACTCAGTTGGTATTACCCGTCAAGGCTACACGCATTTGCAATATTTTAATGAGATGGGGGATATGGAAGGTAATATTTAGAGGAAATGTACTGGTATTTGCGGGTAGAGAGTAGGAAATTGTTTGGGAAAATACACACTCAGTATACTTGGCTGCAACCTTCATTTTACTAAAGTATCTTAAACTTTAAAAAAAATTAATTTAGCACTCATCTAATTACATAATTTACAGACTAAATTTAAATGTATTAGGCCTACTTTAATATCTTTATAGGGCCTATATATTATATTTAGAACAACAATTTAATCTAACAAAAATTGCATTAAGTCTTAAGCTTGGAAACTTGTCTCTACTAGGAACTACTTTCTTCTAGGGAAGTACTTGCATGTAAAGTAAAATATATATTATTCTTCCCTTATATTTGATCTAGTCACAAGATTCATTTAAGAAGTTGTCTTACTATTCCGTCTTGTTTGTTTAGATATCGATGAGTGTCAATTGAAGTTGGACAATTGTGAAAGTGATAGCTCGTGTCAAAATAATATTGGTTCCTTCACGTGCATTCGAGCTCCAATGGAGGATTGCCCTCCTGGGTATATCTTCAAATCAAGTGAGAGGGTATGCCACGGTAAGTACACATTTAACAATTGTTTAACTTTATTAAGAAATCAAATAGTCTACTCAAACATGCATTCATAGTTTTAACCTTATTTCTAACATTATAAATGCAGCATACACACAATACTTTTTTTTAATTAAAGAATAGTTTGTTTCCATGAAGTGTCAACTGACAATATACATTAGTTATCTTCTTCCTAAGTTAACAACGCGAAGGTTGGTTTTATGTGATTTCTATCCATCCGATATTTATAGATCACTCATATTAAGCTGATGATTACACACGTCCATCACAGACTCGGTCTTAAAATATGAGTGAATAATGACCCTGAACATAGGATGACATCTGAATAGCTCAGTAATAAGAGCATTGGTGTACTAAACCAAAGGTGCTGGTTTCGATTCCCATGTCCAGGTATCATGGTTCAATGTAAAGAAAATATTTTTACTATCAAGCTAGGATTATCAAAATATTTATCTTGAATTTTTATTGAGAGTAATGAGAGGTTATGCGTGAAATATGTAAGTGCTCCTTGAATAAGTCCCAAACTTCGCCTTTGATTTTCCTAGGAGGATTAGTGTGTCTACCTCTATTTTCTACCATAGATAGCACCTTCAACATGGTTAAGTGAACAGTTCGTAGTCTATTGACAGTTATTTGTAAAATGTTCACAATGCAACTGCGATCAATATCAACTTTCATTCTGTGACTGAGAGACTCAGCGTAATTCCTAATGCTTTCTCTTTACTTTGAAAACTCAACCAACACTTGTTTTGCATCTTGCTTTTACATGGAATTTATAAGAAGAGTTTCCTGCTGTGATTTAATACCAAAAGTACAAAATAGCTTGTGAAATGGCTCTTGGTGCTTTGGAGAAATTGATTTGCAGAAGTACTCTATACAGCACTTTCTAACCTCAACAACTATTTTTCCTGGTTTCTGTACCCCTGCACGACTTACAGTTTACCACTATTTCTGTTTTTATTCCGTTCATTATCTTTCCAATGGCTCGTGTAATTTATTTTGTCTCGGTAACATTACTGGTGTTTTCACATTATATTGTCACAGTTATTATCAATACAATCCATAATGCTCTAAAAAAATATATAAAATTATGAACAAATTTAAAATTGCATCAAACCATATATATATATATATATAGATAGATAGATAGATAGATAGAAAAACGACTCATAACTTGCAAAAATAATATTTAATTTACTGCCATCTATGGATTAGGTGAGAATTAAATATTTTTACACGATGTGGAGAAAGAATTGAAGAATATAAAACTGTAATCTTTAAAAAAAAAGGCTATGAGCCCATATCACCTTTTTCGGAGAGTTCCTCCGCTTTATGGAGTAGATTGCTCGTCTTCCACAATTAAACTTATTATTGTGTATACGTGTATCATTATTGAAGAAAATTGTATGTTTGTGGAATATGTTGTTTGAGAAACCATTACTAAGAGAAATTAATGAAAAATTCAATTCCGTGTTTTTCAGCAGCATCGTTGAGTATTTTGTCAAAAAGTAACGGTGTTTGAATTTCTTATACAAATACATTTTTAATTTGACCTCAAATGGAAAGGAGGTTACTATTTATATTAGAATCCATCATTACTGACATTTTGGGTTTTAAAATATTGTATGCCCTTCTTCAGATGTCACGCCTCACCACTGCTCCTTTTCCACCCCATCGCAGTTACAGTACGAGTACATTTACTTTAAATGAAACCTTCCTAATATGTATTCTAAATTCTAAATTCTAAATTCTAAAAGCTAAATAAGGTTATCTTGGACGAGTAGTAAGACGTGGTGTCAAAATATATTTTTTCCATGTAGTTTTTAGCACTGTGTTCAGATTAAACGCATATGTAATAATATGTTAGGGATGAGGAATGTTGAATTTAGGGGAAGTGTACCCGAGTTTGCGTGAAGATAGAGTGGAAAATCATTTTGAAAAAAAACAAAACATTCCCAGTACAGTCAATAGGGATTCGAACCTCGATCTTCTCGTCATCTACAGTACAGTCTATTGCGAGAGTAATGCCTTAGAGCATGAGGCCACCGAGGCAGGTGAGGTTTAGGTTTAGTTTTTATATTTATTTTTGTCAGATTAAAAAAAAAATGATGAAATTACATTTACTTTTCTTTTTGTGTGTGTGAGTAGACATCAATGAGTGCGAAGAAGGGTTGGACAACTGTGACCAAAATACACAGCTCTGCATTAACACGGAAGGATCATTTCACTGCGAGATTCAAGGGGGAATGACTCAATGTCCTGCTGGCTACAAGATTAACAAGGAACAGAAAAAGTGTGAAGGTAATCTGATCTTCTCCTTTTTATTTAGTCACCACTTCCCAATTTTGGTTTATGCCGTAAAGTTGTTGCCTTATTCCAGACTTGCAGGACAGAATCATTACTAGCTGGAAATGCTAAGGCTGATCTTCTCTTTAAAGAATATATCACTTTCTTAACTCTTATATTCGTGGTATGAATGTTAATACCTGATGAAAGGAAACCAATGAAAGGAGGCTGCAAAATAATTATAAGTGTATTAGTTTTGGTTTATCTTTCCATACGTATATATTTATACTGGAGTACAGAGTATATGGCTATCTACTTGCTAACCAATAGCCTTCCCAAGTTTTGTGTGGTGTTTGTTGTTCCCTCCCCTCCCCTTCACACTCCCTACTTTTTTGACACATGTTGAAATATTAAAATGACATTCTTAAATATATTTCAGCCACTCCAGATGATGTACTCGACGATTCAGCAAAGCGTTAAGTAATACCCATATTTGTAATCATCAAATATTTTCAGCTTGTGGCTGGGTCAGTTTAGTAAAATGCCGCAATCTTTCTTGCTATTTCACAATTCTTTCTTCTTTATTTGCTTCCATTCTTCTCCTCTCACTCACTTACTTGATTTTATTGGTGACTCCCATATCTTTCTTTGTATATCTTGCAGTATTTCTCCTAAATACTTCATCTCCATCATTCTCCTTGGGATTTTCTCCCTCTCCAACCTAATTACAGCAGCTTTGCTTCCTCTACTATCTCAAGTACTCCCTGTACACCCGACTCTATCTCAGACAACTTCAGTCCTAATTTTGTAAATAAGGCCGAGCATCATAGCAATTAAATCAAAGATGTTCAAGCATCCCGTAGCCCTCCCAATCTTTGAGACTATGTACCTTGGAAACATTATCTCTTATCGTAGAGTCGATCGCATTTAGTTTTGAACGTAGTAATAGAAGCAATAATAAAAAAAAGATGGTTCTGACAATGTTCCTAAATTATTGTATGTATTTTGTGTTGTTTGTGTTTTGTGTTTATGTATTTTGTATCTTTCATTAATTATTTATAAATATGTTCAATTTACTTATAATAGCCAGTATGCATTTCTTTCATTAGCCTTTTTCAGAGATGCCGGAACAAAAAATCTATTTACCGGGGCTTAAGGGATATTGCCTATGGAAAATGAGGTGTGCACATTCCTAGTCTCTAGAAGTTTTGTTTCAATGAAAAGATAAATTTGAACAGCTGATCAATGCTATCAGTTTTATTAATGTTAAATAGATCAATTAATCATATTATTATATCATTGGTAAATATATATAAGGCACCAATTAAGATAATAATGGTTGGTATTATATCATCAGTAACATAAAGCATCAATTAGGGTAGTAATTGTTATTCAATGTCAAGAAAGCCAGAGAAGCTTAAAGAGAAAGAGGGCATTTTTAAACTTTAAATGGAAGCTTTTCACCTATTACAATTGTTTTTTGAGTGTGAAAAATGACTATGTCGATAGTATGCATCGCATATATAGAAAATATAGCTACAAATATTGCACAGGTGGGTCTGATGTCTTTGGTACTGTGTAATAAATATTTGTTTACGAGAAAAATGTATTATTTTAGCATAGCTTTTGTTCATTTATTATATATAACTGACACTCGACTACGCTTTTATTTTATATAAGTGAAGAATTTTCTATCTAAAATATGGTCTCTACCACAAGGAATATGTTAACAACTACAATTATTTTTGAAGACATAATTTTTTTTATTGTTATTTCAAATGATTTATCAAGAAAACTTATTATTCAATTGGTGAAAAGGTCAAAAGATCAAAACATGACCTAAGATAAAGCTCTACGCTTATCTCTATAGTATTACCTATGTTAGTATTTTGGTACACAGGAAACTATGTTATTAACAATGCTATGATCTAATAAATGAGATTGTAAATTTAAGAGCCTGTCTCAACCCACGGATAGCATATAACGAAGCTAGGCAATAGAGCTCAAACCAAGCGTGATGCAGTTTTTTGTACTCTACTTTAGGAAATAGTGGAACAATTAAACTAGTTACCATATTAAAATAAATACCACAAAATAAAAAAATAACTATTCCAAATTGAAAAAAATAAACCTACTTCACTGATTCCAATTTTGCTGTTGTCAAATTAAGAATAAAGAACGCCGCACTTAGCTATGATTTCTGGTTCCAGTTCCATCATGTGTTAAATTTCCGGGTAACCTTCAATGAGATAGGCTATTATGGTGTGGATGTAGGGGAAGCAAGAAACAGTTAAGTGTTTTTGCACTTTTCATATCAAAACTTTTTTTGGTCAAATTAGATCAAATTTTCTTCTGTAAAAACATAGTCTAATATTCTTAACATGGTGACCTTAACAGCTGTCTAATATTTGTCAAGGATGTCCTAGAATTTAATAGCAACTTTTTATCTTCATTTAAAAAGTTTGTCATTTAACGCCACTATGTTCATGGCAGATATTACAACAGTTGATATCACCATGTGAAGAAAATTAGTATCCATGTTTCTACTGGAGCAATATTTTATTTATTTTGATAAAAAAATATTTTGCTATAAAAACTGCAAGAAAATTGTCCTTTTATTCCTTTCCCTATATCCACACCTTAAGCTTTTCTTAAAACCAAGGTAAAGAGAGAAGCCTAATGAAAATTTTCAGCACTCCTGTTCTTTTTAAAAAATCGTTAGTTATTTTAAAATATGGACCATGCAAATATTGATTTTAGATTCTAAAACATTATTTTTTAAGTTTTATATTTACAAATACTAATATTAAAAGGCAAGAATATCTAACATTAAACGACGTTTTACGTGAATGGTTGCAGTTCTTAGGTTAAGGCCAATGGTGTGAAAAATAGATCTAGATTTTATTAAACAAATAAAGTTAATTCTTAAAACAGTGTCATAAAATACACTTTTAAGATTATCTACTTTTTTTTAGTGATATAAATACAATTTTAATAATAAAAATTGCAGTATAACTTTATGTTCTTGACACTTTTACCAAGAGATTTTTCTTCCTCCTACTGGAGAGGTTTATGACTTAACTAAGTGTTCTGCTTAGTTGATGCTCTGTATTACATTCTTTGGATGGTGGACAAGGGTGTTATTAGCAGTGGGGGTGAGGTTATTATAGGAGTCACGCCCTCCCCTACACAATAATTTGCTCAAATATGATACTCTTGGTACTGTAAAAGAAATGGGGAGGTGTTTCATTCTGAAAAATGAGAATCCACATTTGTAAATATGCAGAAATGATTAAGGTTACTTCTAGTTAATTCCCTTATCATACCATTCATTTATATAGTTGGTATAAAATTGTTTGCATTTCCTTGTTAAAAGTGAAAATGTGTTCGTTCTCAGCCAGCGACGCTTGTGGTGGTGGGAAATTATCAGCTGGGATTAGAACTGCCTGCTCTTGGGTCAATGCTAAAAAAGTTGCTAGTAGTTTTTTATAATAAAGAAGAATGTGGTGATGGTAATTCATTTCTTTGTGTTTTACAATTGAAATTGTACACTCCATTTGCCATGAAATGTACAAATTACCTTAAAGTGTTATACTATGGTATAGCTTATAAGCCCGAACCATAGTGTAACCAACCAAGTTAATCAGGTACTGTACATTTCAGAATAAATGTGGTGGACAGTTATAGACTATATGCACACACTTATATTATTGATGATCAACAAATACACCTTATTTATCGAAAAAAAAACGTAATTGGACAAGTTAATCGTCATCTTAAGACAACTGTCTTAAACATTTGTTCAACCTACCATAGAAGTAAACCGTGAACTTTAATATCTATGATCAACAGCTTTTAATAATGGTTTAATATATCACAGTATTTATTAAAACATTGATATTTAATCTTTGACTTCAATATGAATTTGAATATTTGATTATAGCATTGACATGTCTATATAAAGTTCTTTGTACAAATTTATGATACAAAATATGCTGAAAGCGATTTTTAAAATGATAATTTTCATCAGTTTTGTGACAGCTTTTTTGGTAGTCTGTATTTCACTTTAAAGTTTAATATGTTTAGCTTTATCTAGAATAAAGCAGTTTTCTATAAGTGAACAAACTGGAAGAGTCAATGCGGAAAAGCATTCGAAGCAATGAATGGGTAAGATGGGATCCAAATGTGACTGGTTGAAATTATACATTTTTATTTCCCAATAGATTTATTATTTCCTCTCAATATAAATTATGATTTTCATCCCTTGAAAATCATCCTAGTCTCCCCCTACCCATAGGTTTGGTATTTTAAGATGATTACAGTCTCTGCCCTCATCAATATAAATATCGCAAGAGATTAATGGATTAGTCTCTTCAATCCCTGTTAAACAACAACATAATTAATATTTTACAATCAAATTAAAATCTTAATAACAGTCTTAAATGTTACTTTCAAACTCGCTCAAATAAAGTTAAACTTGATTAAGTTTGTGTAGCGCTAAGTAGGCCTATAGATTATTTGAATATGGATCAAATATATAATTATGTAATATATCTCTGTGTGTGAATGTGTAGAGAGTGTTGAAATATTAAAGACGCTTTAAAAGTAGGAACGAAGCGCCTATATTCTTTGAACGGTCCATTTTTTTTTACATGCTCTTTTCTTGAGCAATTACAAGATGTACACAATAGGCCTACAAATGATTGCCCTAAAAATATAGTAAAATAATTTTTTGTACACGAACTAAATATGCTTGAGATATTTCATGTAAGATGTTCTAAGAATAAAGAAATTCGTTGAAGTTATTCTGAACCTTGAACTGGTTTCCCCTGGGATGAGCACGGATCTTTAGATGAATGTACTCTGCAAGTGCGATTTATTGCAAAACAGTGAATACCGGCAATATATCGCCGTTAAAAAAATATAAACATTGAATTTTAAGTTATTTACAACTCTGCAAGGTTGATGTATCTAGGTATAACATGAATTGTACTCACAATGTGATTATAATATGCTATCAGCATCAATTTATGGTGTTTTAGTAACATTCAAGTTGCATTTCAACATTTTTGAATTGTGCTCTTAAACAAATGTATATTCTATTTAAATTTTATTTTTATTTTTAGGCACTATTAAATGTTTTTTCAGTATTATTACTCATTGCTCATAATATGAAGTCCACACTATTTAAATAATAAAATTGATAATCTTAACATTCTAATGGTGTTTTCTTTTTCATATGTTCAGTTTGACATAGCTTTTAAATTTGCTTCAGCATCACGCTATTTGACTTTAAAAATCATAATTTTTTACTTTTAGCATAGCGATACTTTACTTTTTTGACATTCTCAAGCCTCAGCCAAGTTTTATACCAAGTGTTATGTCTTCAGATGTTGATGAATGCAAAGAGAACCTCCATAGCTGTATGGATGAGACCGAGATATGTCGCAACAATATTGGTGCCTACGAGTGTGACACCAAATGCAAAGCAGGATTTCTGTATGACAATGAGCCGAGGTCGTGTGTTGGTACGATGTACCTTTTATCTCCACTTGAACCTTTAATTCTTTGCAAAGAAATGATAAAACTCAAAGTGAACAATCTCAGTTTTATACGTTCTTTGTGCGTTCTTATGTTTCTCCTTCAAGCATTTGGGTGTAATGCTGCTCATTTTGAATTTGATATGTTGTTGTCTACTAACCTACTAACGAGTTGAGACATGAATTTTTTTTTAAATATAAAATCATAACACGCTAGATCTACAGTATAGCAATTCTTTTATCTGATTTAGTCATGAAGGAAGTTATGGAAAAAGATCTTTCAAAAAGGCCATTCTTACCAAAATATTTCTGTAACAACCTTATTTAAGTAAGGCAAAAACTTTTGCAATTCTTTTCTCCAAACAACTTTGTTGATTTTTCCGAACATTTAAGGCACATTGTGTAGGATTAATTCAAAAATCCACGTACCCTCAAAAGTAACTAAAATCTAGCTTAACCCAAATTTAATTGTTAAAAATTCATGTCGCTATGAATGAGCTCATAACAATTCAACAACACCTGCACGAATAGTTTAATATTTAGATTTTTGAATATTTAAAGTCATTAACCTTCTAATTTATTATAGTAATGATACATTAAATGGTCTAACCTCCCCCTGAACTAACTAGTATAGTGGCTTTAAGTTCCCCAACCTATTTAAGTTAACAAACCTTGCCATCGTCTGAGTGATAAAGCTATTTGTTATATTGAAGCGATACCTGGTGGCGTATAATAATGCTCTAAAATACCCCTAGAAGTGGTTTACGTTAAAGTTTGTGAAAAAACCTCAATACTGAACTGATATGCCATTAATAATTCCCTTTTTATTTGAGCTCCTTTGTATTGAGGGTTTTAAAGGAAAAACAAGGAAATAAGTAAAATGTTACCAATTTATATAAAGATTTATAAATATAATCATATAAATGGTTTTAGTATTATACCCCCTCCCCAATAATTAGAAATATTATTCGGTGAACTTAATTTAAGAAGACAAAAGATAGACAAGGAAATATTTGGAGGAAAGGGAGGGGTTAGAGAAAAGGGTAAAGAGAAATTAAAGATTCGGATACAAGTGCCCTTGAGCTAGAAGATCACAAAGATTAATCACCTCACTATATTGAGCTACAAAAACCAGTGACTTTAAATATTGTTGGTATGTTTATCCACCCAGACAATAAACTCTGACATTATTAATTAGCACTACTTTAATCATCAACTAAGCCACTAGCAAAGAGTAGAGTTATTGGCGTGATTGGCTTGTATTGAGACACGGCAATGTTTGTATTATCAAAATTACTCTATCAGTGATTTTTTGATCTGCTCATAATCTAGATTGATAAGGCAGAAAAAATTAGCATTTTCTTACCATGTACGAGATTACCAAGCCGGTATTATTTTACCATTCCCGAGAGTACTAAGGTGCTATTATTGAGCACCATCTTATCATCCCCTATAGTACCAAGGTGTTATTATTGAGCACCATCTTACCATTCCTAAGAGTACTAAGGTGTTATTATTGAGCACCACCTTATCATCCCCTATAGTACCAAGGTGTTATTATTGAGCACCATCTTACCGTCCCCTATAGTACCAAGGTGCTATTATTGAGCACCATCTTACCATTCCCGAGAGTACCAAGGTGTTATTATTGAGCACCATCTTACCGTCCCCAAAAGTACCAAGGTGTTATTATTGAGCACCATATTACCGTCCCCGAAAGTACCAAGGTGTTATTATTGATCACCATCTTACCATTCCCGAGAGTACCAAGGTGTTATTATTTATCACCATCTTACCATCCTCGAGAGTACCAAGGTGTTATTATTTATCACCATCTTACCATCCTCGAGAGTACCAAGGTGTTTTTATTGAGCACCATCTTACCATTCCCGAGAGTACCAAGGTGTTATTATTTATCACCATCTTACCATCCTCGTGAGTACCAAGGTGTTTTTATTGAGCACCATCTTACCATTCCCTATAGTACCAAGGTGTTATTATTGAGCACCATCTTACCATTCCTAAGAGTACTAAGGTGTTGTTATTTAGCACCATCTTATGGTTCCCGTGAGTACTAAGGTGTTATTATTTAGCACCATCTTACCCTCCTCGAGAGTAACTAGGTGTTATTATTTAGCACCATCTTACCCTCCTCGAGAGTACCTAGGTGTTATTATTTAGCACCATCTTACCATTCCCAAGATGGAAGGTACAGGAGGCACTAGCCACCTATGGTAACCTTGCTGGAGAAAATGGAGTCCGATGGCATATTATTGGATTTTGATTGAGTATGGGTAGAAAGGAGGCACAATCAACCGTTGCCATGATAACTTTGCCTTAAACAACTCTAGTGTAGCTAGTAGCTCATATGTGCCAAAGTGTGCCTCAAAATGTGTCCCAGAGGCATAATTTTACAAAACTCTACTCTGGTCAATGGCTGAGGAAAACGGCTTTTTTGTGCTTGGTGGCTCAGTCTCTACCGTTGGCTCACAACGTAGTCGCATTCATTATGTGTAACAATCTTTTGTTTTCTCGAGCTCTCAATGAACATGGTGAAATGTTGTTCATGCGCAGTCCATAGTTTCCCCAAGGGAGCTGTATCCAGCCTCATTTGTGCGAACGCATGACCTTATCTTTTCCACTTATTTACAAAAGTGAGTCCAAAATAGATCTACGTTTCATGAAACTATTGTTTCATGTTTTCATGTTTTACCAGTGGTCCATAGACACAAACAAACATTCCTTTATCGACTGTTATGATTACACACGAGATGTTTCCATAATATAACTATGATTTCAAATTAATTCAAATTTAGAGTAGTTTTCAATATGTTAGTTATCTTTTATCAAATTTGTTCTTGACATTTAAGACAACGTTAAACCTGCTAACGTACCTTTATAAAATATTAATAATCCTCTGTAAAATAAATTAAACAAAATTGAAATAATCTATAAAAAGTGATAAAGATAACTATTTTGTGCTCTCCTGTTTGGGCTTGACGAAAGTTTCACCAAGCAAGAAACAAATTTATGAAAACTGCATACTATAAAAATATCTATCCTTAAATAAAAATTGGTGTTTTCATTATATAACTTACCAAACTAAAATAAATACTTTACAAACTGATTCAGAGAGACGAAAGAAACAATGAAACGTAATTTTTTTCGATAGTAATAATAATAACTATATTAATGTAGCGTAAAGCTTATTATTCTTAATAAAATTAGTTCCATAGATGAAATGTTAGAGAGAAAGAAGGATTTTTTGTGCTAAGCTACAGGTGGACAAAGAAGCCAAGTGTTAGCATCAGGTTTTAATCTTGTGATGATAGTCATAATTTTGGGAAAGATTAAATATATAATATTCAATTAATAGATATTTGTTTAGGTATTAATAAACAATAATTTTATAATAAAATAAATATTTAATTAGTTTATGCAGTGTGCACTTTTATTTTTAGCACTGCATATGTACCAATTACGCTAACGAGTTAGGATTGAGGAAGGTTGAACGTAGAGGAAGTGTAACCGCATTTACATGGAGGAAGGTGGAAAATTAATTAGGAAAGCCACCCTCAGTACGCCTTACTGGATTCGAGCTTTGATCTTCCTGTAATCAGCAGTCTAGTCTACTGCAAGAGTGACACCTTAGGCCATGCGTCCACCGAAGCAGGTCACTATTATTTATTAACATTTTAGGATCAAACACATTATCTTGAGCTAAGGGTCCCTTTTTCAATGCATGACATAGCTGAAACATGTATCTTTGGTAAAATTGCGGCTACTGCTTTCACAGTGATGAATCTACCTCTGAGGGACTGCGTGCTATTTCTTTTATTTAACTAAATTAGTGTTTAAGTCTTTTGCTAATATAATCTGTTAGCTTAAAAATTGCACGTTTAACCCTCCAAATAATTAAAAATACATGTTTAGAGCAAATGGCATCGATTGAAAGATCCATTTCCCAGTTATTGTAGATTCCAAACTGGTATAAATAGCTAAAAGACAAACCAATTTAAATTGAGCCATCATTTCTTGTCAGCTTATCTTATATGAGTTCACGTCATTTTATTACTACTATATTATTTGCTTTTCTCCCTCTGCGAATGGGTGTACTTAGAATGTCTTTTATTGAGCAAAATTGTTTTGAGAAATTTGTAAAATTCAAACATGATCGTAAAAACTCCTGGCAAGTGTAATTTTAATTCATGAATCTTTATTCATGGTAGTATGCGTTTGCCTTGTGTTTTTTTAGCACCCCGTCTTACTACCAATTTGGGCTATACACTTATTTAATACTTACGCTAATGGCTTAGGGATGAGGATGGTTGAATTTAGCGTAAATGTACCCGTATTTGCATGGAGAGAGCGTGGGACACCATTTAGGATAAACCACCCGACAGGGATCGAACCAAAATATCCCCGTCATCGGAAATATAATCTATTGTGATAGTAGCACCTTAGATCATGTGGCCACCGATGCGGTCTGCCTTGATTTAACTAAACGAATTCCACTTTCATAATTGTATTAATAAATTAATTTATTTTAACGATTTGACGTTTGGCCAACTCTCAAGAGTTATTTTCCCCAATTAGACTATTAAATAAGCCCATTTGTAATTCATGTCTTAATAGGCAGAGCTGAGAATAAATCGGAAGCCTTGGTTGGATTTGGATTTAAAACTTTTTCCAAGCCACTTTTGCACTTTTATCAAAAGCGTATGATTGGGTATTTTTCCATGGTACAATACTTACTTTGAGTGATTGTGCCATTTTAATTCTCTATTTTCTTTGTATTTTCTTTATTTGGATTATTTAACTTACAATTTCTGCAAATACTGATTATATCAGTAGCCACACGAGCTATAAGCTAACTTATAATCTAGAACTCACACCACACCCTGCCTCCTGGCCGTAAATTCATCACTGTGAAAGGGCGAGCCCAAATCTCATAAATTATAAATTTATCGACCTATCACGAATCAAAATTAGAGTTTTTAGCTAACGGCAAGATACACTACAAATTGAAATGAGCTTGGACTAAAATTATAAATAGAAAAAATGAATAGAAACCTAAAATGGAAAATTAATTTTTACATTTTTTCCGGTTTCCCATCCCGTTCTCCCAGGAAATTGATATTTCCAGGCCGAAAATTTCTCGAAGTCAAAATCTCATTCTCGCAAAGGCCTAATCTTATGATATATAAATATATATTATAACATATATATAATAGCTTATGTTTATATACATCCCGAAGTTAAAATCGCATTCCCGCACTGGCCTAATATATTATTATATGTATTAAATTATATTATAATACATAATTTATTATAGTATGTATAATACATAATGTATAATAAATTATATATATTATAATACATAGTGTATAATATATTATTATATATAATACATAATGTATAATATAACAATATATTATGTTATAGGCCTATATATTAGGCCTGTGCGGGATTGAGATTTTGACTTTAGGAAATTTTCTGGCTGGAAATATTAATTTCTCGTGGGAACAGGACCGGAAACGGGAAAGAATCTAAAAAATAATTTTCCACTCTAGGCGGATATTGATTTTTCTATTTATAATTATTTCAATTTATATCATAATAATATCATATTCTTCGTATCTGTCTCATATATATATACATGCAACTTATTTTCCATGACGATTGCATTATTGCTATAAACTATTCAAAGCTTCCATTTTGTGGTTTATTTCAGAGTCTCGTTTTATGGATTTAAGATGGCGCGTGCAAATAAAAATCTTTCCTTGATGTGAAGAACTTTATCGAATAATAAATATCAAGCATTTGAAATTCATAAATAAATTTGCAAATATTTTACGTTTACTTATATCAATATAATTAATGTTTACTTTATTTTGCTGAAGGGATTAGTAAATCTTAGGTTCTCAGGCCATGTGTTACTAAACTAAACATTGTTGATCTGTTGCGGATCAGATAAGGCTTCAATGCCATTTATGATTATTCTAGTCAATATTCTTAGTTATTTTTACTTCACGTTCATTTTTATTCAACGTCACCAATTTACTTACTAGTCAATATTCTCATTTAAGTTGTATCTAGAGTTTAAAAAACAGACTTCAAGGTATCTGTTCGTTTTAAATCAACGCTTTAGTTCTAATTAGTGCACTCCCAAAATAATGTATTCACCATAAATAAAGATAAGTAAAATTTGTTGAAGGCATTTATAAAATTCACGGAAGCTTTTGAACAATTTTCTATTATACTAATCAATGTAATTAGTATTTTTCTGTGCATAATCTAGTAAAAGCTAAGTGATTGGTCAAGTTTTCTGTTGACGATGTCTCTAATTAAGTTAATCTTCCCTTCTATTTGTAATTACACAAGTCACTGCAATTAGTGATAAATTCTGTTGACATTTATCATCTGAAGTTAGTTTATTGAAACTTAAACACCAGCTTTAAATACAAAAATTATTTTCCTTTTTTTACTGATACTTGTTATTTACTACAGTTTTTAATTAATTGTATTATGAATTAAAATACGGAAGAGAAACCGGTAGAAGTTAGTCCATATTGACTCCTTAAGTCCATCACCACATCATCTTGTTCAAATTAATAAAAGATTGGATATAGACCAACTATAATTCTGGAGTTTATTAGTAGCGAGAAGAATCTTTTAGACAGGAGAGTTGAGAACCTGTATTTAAAATATTTCCCCAAGTCTAAGTCATTTTAGCAGATTACAATTTGAAAGTAGGGATATGAAAAAAAGTAGCGATACTTTACTAATATCGATATTTTCCTTTCAATACTAGTATTTTTTTACTCGATACTTTTTTTTCCGATACTTTTATTGATATTATTACTCACTTTATCGAATGAAACGACATTTTTGTTATCTTCACTCATGCTTGGATTAAATGTTTACTAGGGTGGGTGGACTGTGGAGGAGGAACAAATTACACTATTTTACAAATCTCACTTATTTTCTGTATGACAAGCAAGAAACAACTCTAGCATTCAATCTCTTTTAGCTCATCATTATTCATAGCTGTTCTTTCATATTTGTTTATCAATACAACCTGATGCCTGACCGGGTGAAGGGGTGAGTGGTGACCAGCCTACTATCCCTTCCTTTATCAATTATCAAGGTCATCACAAATTAAACAAAAGAAGATTTTGTAGAACTCAATGAATTCAGTCTTCTCAAGGGTGCCCCAATCAGACGAAGCAGAAAAGTTTTTGTGCATTGTTTTAGCAGAGGAAGCAGGGCAGGGCGTCCATTCTTCTATTGTTTGTCAAGTTAATAATAATTAATCTAACTTGATAGAGTATATAAACGATGAATGTTAAAAAATGGCCCCTCCCAGAAGGGAACTATGGAAGTTCTTTTGAGAAATTGGATAGCAGAAAAGCATCTTGTTAAAAAAAATCGATATCGGTACTTACTGTAATCGGTACTTTTCTTTCGCTACTAGTGCTGCATCGACATTTTTTTTCCTATACTTTTAATGAGTACAGTAGCGATACTTTTCTTTACATATCACATCCCTATTGAAAGCCTACTCTTGAGGGTGATTAGTCGAGTTTTGAATTATTTTCAACTTTGTTTTTGTTTGGTAACCATTTGTGCTTTCTCAATCTTTTTTTTTTTAAATAACCATTATTGGGAAGCTTGTCTAATATTTTCATTTCCATACAATAAATATTACATTTATTTTAATTTAATGATTTACTACAGAAAGCTCAATAAACCTTAATAAAATTGCAAGAGTTTTCTTAAAGCAATGAAAACGTCTCTAATAATATTTATTTTAAGAAAAAAGTTTTTAATCTAGATTGAATAAATGGTTTTCCAACAAAAATATGAAAATGTTAAAAATATTTAAAGCTCGCTTGAATAGGTACTACCTTTTAAGTCTAGTTCTTATTCTAGCTCTTTGAATTGGTGATCTAGTTATATTTAATATAATCTTATTTTTGGGCCTCAAATTTCCTATTGTGTTATTTGTGCTTGATTAATGTCACATTACTAACATTAACTGAGGTGTTTAAGTATTCAGAATGTTAACACTTATTTTTCTTGAGATTGTTTTTGGAATGTTGATTTATTAATAAAGCATGTTCATAATCTAATATATGTTACAGTAATAGATCTAATGGTATCTTCTAAATATTGTTTTTCTTTACTAACGCTGGACTTCTTTTGGACTACCATAGAAAATTAAAATTAAGGTAAGAATTAACAAATCATTTATATAAAACCTATTTAATTCTTATGATAAAAATAAAGTTAAGTTGTGATAATATCATATAAATAAGGAATAGAAATAAAACTGAATTAAAATTTGTCAGATTAGCCTTAAAAGTGTTTTTAAGTATGAATATAACCACACAGTGTGCAAGGAGTAAGCAATTTTTACTTGATGTATTTGTATGGTACAAATTACTTTAAAAGTTTACTTTTATAACTTATTTAAATGTAATTAAAATTAATCTCCTTTTTAACCCCCTTGGAGCACCCTTTTATCATTTAAAACTTATTTTAAGCCTTTGAGTTAAACCAACAGTTGATTGTTTAAAATTAATATAACAATCAACAATTTTTTCACTGCCTATGAAAATACTCCATTTTCAATTAAAATAACATATTATGTCTAAAAAATGTTACTTTTTCACCTTTCATCATCCACAGACAAATACATTATTTTAGTTGTTTTTATTTTTCACTTTTGTAAAACGTAAAAGAACTAAAAAGATATATTTATATTTTGAAAGTATTTTGTGTATAATAATTTAAAAAAATAATACATGCACTAAATATATTTTTGAAACATTTACATATTGTGATTTAGTTTAAAACCCAATAAAATCAGGGTTAACTTATTTTTCTTTATAAAACACCATTTTATTTTACTCTGCTAGTTTAAGAACTGTAAAAACGTTACTATCACATTTGATTTTAGATGAAAGTAATTTATTTCATACATACGTTACAGAAATTAAACTTACCATTGCTCGTCCTCATTTTCCCGATGTAGACTTCTCCCTAATTTACTCATTTTTGCGAGATCTTCACTAACCCAAAAATATATGACTAATAACGACATCGAGTTAATACATATTTTAAATCAATGGTAGTAAAATTACCAAGATTAATAGTCAAGGAGATAAACCATGAGTCACGCCTAACGCTCACTTACCTCATTCAATTTATATGGCATAGATAAGAGGAAAGGTGTAGTAAAGAGATATTTATGGTTTATATTAATGCCTCTATGCTTAAATAAGAGGTGTGTTAGTGACAAGCTTTTATCTTTAAATGTTGATCTTGTTATAAATGTACTATATATAAAACAATAGGAAACTAAATTTTTTATTGAAATGAACTTCAGATCAACCCGATTCTTAGGGTTGCATTGCATGACTCGAATTAAGTTTTTTAAGTGAGACCCCTATATATACAGGTTTAGATATTTTGGCCACATTAAACCTCCTACATAGGTAGAGAGGTGTAAACTAAAACTTTTCACACCCTAAATAACTTTTGTCAAAACTCTATATTCTAAGTAAATAGTATCATTGAAATAGCTCCGACGAAACACTGTGCCCATTTTTTAGAATGAATAGAAGTTTGAGACTCAAAACAACACTAGTGAAGCCTGTAAGGTGAATAAATAAATCCTTCAATCTGAGTGAGTTAAAAAAGGAAACAAATAGGATATCTACGTTGAGAAATTAAATGTTTTTATCAAAAAATCCTTTCAAAATAAGTAAATATTTAATAATAAGTACATTTACGATACGGTTCTTGAAATTATAATAGAATATCGTCTAGTGCAATTAGATTACTACCAGCATCTGTTCCATACGATCAGGTTCATAAGCACAATGCTGCAAAAGCATGGCACAAATTTTATTTTGTAAGAGTTAAATTTCAAGTATTTATTTTGGGGCTCCATTAATATGAATTATAATTACATTATAGAAGGGAATTGTTTTGTGATTTACGGCTACATTGACATTGTAAACTTACTTCACCTCTTTTAAAAATAATTTTTCTGTCCTTAAACTTTGTGTAGCTAAAATCTCAAAATAATTCTAGAGCTGAAGCTCATAGGCAAACTATAACCAGCTACTTATCCAGTTTTAGTAAAAATGGGTAACAAATTATGAATAAAATGGCAAGATTGATAGCATGTGTGCTCGAGCCAGATCACTGTGCAGACGAGAAACTTTATGTAAGTACACACACAAGGGCCAATAATATAAGAAAATAATGATCAGCTGACTATAAACAGACCTATCCGAAGAGTTTGTCTTTGCTAAACAAGGGCATTTAAACTTTACATTGGTCAAAAAGTTAATAATTTAATCCAGAATCATAAGGTATAGTGAATTTGCACTTTATAAACAAATAATTTATAATTTCACTTTCGGTTTCAATTTAAAGTTATACTGAATAGTATGGGAATGCTAAAAATATTGTCTAAACATGTTTGCTTATCCAAGGTTGATGATTTTAAAAATATATAGCTTAATTAAATATGTTTCACAAACATATTAATCAGTAAAGAATATAATTATCTTGGCACAAGACAGACACGTAAATATCATTATTATACTGTATTAACATGTGAGCCAGAAGTTATCGGGGTTAATTATCATGGCAAGGTTATCAGTTTTTAATAAGTTAAACATTACTTAAACTAGCTAAGCTATACTAAATGTGTAATAGCTAGCCATTATCGGATAATAAGTCTTGTTGAACTTGACTTGACAGGGACACTTATTAATTTTACTTTTTACACATTAATGTGGGGGGAAAAATTCATCAAATTTTTATGTTTAAAATTATTGTGGAACAACACAGCACTACATTTACAACCCCTATCATCGGCGTAGCTATATTCAATGCTTTTTTTTATTATCTGTTACATTGAAATTTGTTCTTACAAATAAATCAATCTCATTTTAGTTCCGATGTAATGAGAAAGATAATATCCACGTGCATTTTTTTTTTTTTTTTGTAGATACCGTATATGTTGAAATATTTATTTTAAAATTTGAGTTTTAAGGGTGATTGCATGGTGAAAAGAGATTTCTTATACGTTTAAAAAAAATATTCACACTGTTCATATAAGTCAACAAAAGCATCTTAATCTACCATATTATAATCTGATAGTTTTTTCATATTATTAATGTTTTAGGTTTTGGGTGAATTCTCTTTGCAGAAAAGAACGACAGTTACTTCGCAAATTAGTCTCTGTCGGCAACTGATAGTATTAATCCATATTAAAGATGAGGTGATGGCCATTTTGTAGTCAAAATAATATCTTATATTCAGGTGAAAGTTTGGACAGCCTCTAATACTGTATTACGAATTAATTAGAATATCCATCCTAACTTGGCTTGGAAGTAGCGTTGAAACGTTAATATTGGGTTTGTTTTTGTTAATCTTTCATTAATTATTGCTTTTATGGGTTTCTTATTGGTATGAGTTAATACAACGATTGATGCGATTTACACTTGCTATTAGTTGAAAAGGGATAGCTCACACACAATGTATATGTAAGTATAATATCTCTTGGGATGGAGGCTTATTGGTACTGCCTGGCTTCTGTGACTTTATTCTCAAGGAAACAGGTTGGTGAGAATATACTGAGTACATTGCTCTGGTATAGGTGGCTTTCTCGAGATTAGTTCTCTAGATGGCCAGAAATAACTTTCCCCACGCTGGAGAGGCTGGTTGTCTATAACTTGGGGAAAGGGTAGTCTCTAGTGTATCTAACAAGGTATATCCACATCTCCTCGATTTTAGTGGACTTCTGTTTGTAGGTCATGGCGTCTTCTGGCTACTAACACTACCCCATAGAGGTGTTTTTTTAATTAATTCGATATATTTGGTGCTTGTTTCACTTGGGCAGAGGCGATTTTTCCTTATATGGGACCACTGAAGGTTGTGTAGTCCCAGCACTATGCTTTGAATTTGTAATATAACAATATCTATATAATGTTCTGAACATTACATAAGTACTTACATTTATATAGGTATATGCATATTTAAATAAATAATATATTGCTTTATGTATTCATAGCCAAATAAGAGCGTTATTTCTTAACCTCCTAATGAAATACCGTGAGATATAATTATATTGTTGATAGTTGCAAACTTAAACTACGTAAGCCTATATGAATGTGAATCAATATGTTTTATGTCATATTCAATGTGAAATTACTTTGAGGACAGCTCTAATACAAACACAAATAATGTTGAAGTAAGCTAAATGATAATAATAAAATTTAATGTTTCATTAGATGTTGATGAATGTTTCTCTGGCATCCATAACTGTGGCAAATTGACAGTTTGCGTCAATACGATTGGTAGCTTCCAGTGTGTTGGCTCATCTGGGTCTACTTGTCCAGCTGGTTTCAAAAATAGTGCTAACCCTGGCACCCAGTGTGAAGGTAAATCTCCTATTAGTCTATCTCACCTATTGATTATATATTATTTGTTACTTTACTGGTTTATTTATGTGAAGGTCCTGACATTTTCATGATATTAAAATAATTTCCATACTATAGCGTTTAAGAATATATTTTAATCTTATATATTTGATCACACAATTCTCCCTATCTACACCAAAATGTAGCTGAGTTTAAAACATCAATCACAAGTGAGAAAAAGAGGATTTATAACTTTAAAACATATTTTAAGCTCATATTTGTAGTCAATAAAGTCATCGTGAAGCTGGGTTCCCACGTGGTTAATTGAACGAACGTGTATTTGCCTGAATTTATTGACCGGTCGTAGGCGTGGACCATTCCACGACTCTGGACGTTCCCACTGAGTATTCTCTCAGCCACGGTTTCACTTTATCACAAGATAGAAATTCGGCAATATTTGTTGTAGATTCATTGATTTAAACTCAAATAAAAATAATATCACAAACAACATGCAAAAATATAAAAGTTGCGAATTCACTCCAAAGAAAGTGGATCTGTGGTATAAACTCTGTAGTTGTGTTAATATTCCGCTTAATATACGTATGTATGTTCATTGTCCTCACAAGTTCACAAGTTCACGGGAAACAGTACAAAGATTTTTTCACATCACACCTACAAATCCAGCCTTTTTTAGGTATGCATCTTTGTAATTGAGCTGACTTTTGAAAATTTTATTTTTATTTTCATTGGTTTCTGTTTGTTCAATTCAGAATTCAGGACATGGCCTAAATTATGATTTTATTCCCTCTTTTGATCAGAGTTGATATTGAAACATTCACTGTTCTAAGCACCCGAATTAAATTATTCAATTTACCTACTTAAAATGTTACAAGATATAACTTAACAAATCAACACAATCCTAAAATTGTAGCTAGGATTTAAATAAGAACCTAAGATAAGCACCAAGTAATATTATAAATAAGCTAAAAAGATAAAATTAAAGAAATATTAAGAATGAAATTAAATGACTTTAGATTCAAATATCTGGTTAGATTGTGATTATAATTCATAACAAAGTGTCATATAATAACATACATTAAAATAACATCATCAACACAATTAGTGAATAAAGAATATCATTTGACGACAAGTCTAAAAGGTCCATAAACAAACAATTAAAGAAATACACTATTAACAACAAAAAACTAAAACTAATGCCCAAGTTTACAATACAGTCCTGTGAATAAATATTTAGAATAATTTAAAATCACAAGTCAAGTCAATATCCAAAGTTTTAACAACGGTAGTTAAAGTGCATGTTATAACGAATGAAACAATATTGAAAATTTGAAGTGAAGGTTTGGTAACAGATCTAAGCCGAGTATTGGTTATTTTCCGTTACTCCTTTTAGCAAAAAACAGCGGTTAGACGAAAGCTGTTTTAGATGTTGCCGACATGTTTCGGTAATATAAGTACCATAGTCATGGCTACTGTAAAAAAAATAGAAGAATCAAGGCGTGAAGTTAATTTGAATGAGAAGTAAATAACCAGATAACAATTGATAATGGAAAGAAAATTAGCAAAATTAAATTTATATAAACAAAAAGCTTACCAAAGTCGTTGAGATGTAGCACAGAGTGTTGTTAGCAACTGTGAGGTTACCAGTGTTTTGTTTGTTTATGGTCCTTTTAGACTTGTCGTCAAATGATGTTCTTTATTCACTAACTGTGTTGACAATGTTATTTTAATGTATGTTATTATATGACACTTTGGTATGAATTATAAGCACAATCTAACCAGATATTTGAATCTAAAGTCATTTGATTTCATTCTTAATATTTCTTTAATTTTATCTTTTTAACTTATTTAAAATATTACTTGGTGCTTATCTTGGGTTCTTAGCTAAGTCCTAGCTACATTCATTTATCACTCCTTATTGTTTTCTATTTATAATGTTTTCTAAAATGATACAATCCTAAAACTACCCAACATAAAAAAAAAACTCTCTCTATACACAACACAATGCGCTTTAAGACGCAGAAACATCCATAGTTGCTGACGACAATATTGATGGTTCACGCTATACACAACACATTAATCACAAGCTTTCAACTTCAGGGCGCGTATGGGACATTGCCTTCACACGCAGAAAAATTAGTGCTAGCTAACCGTAGCCAGCTGGCGACATTATCTGAAGGGGTGGGAAGGTTTGATTTCACACTGAAAGGCGCTGACAGCCGCACATCTGACTGCATGTCATTTCAAATATATTTCTTGTCATTACCTAAACAAACAAAAAAATATATACTGAAAATTGAAAAAATGACACCTGGACACGGGAATCAAACCCGGGACCTTTGGCCTAGTACACCAATGCTCTAACAACCTAGCTTTTAAAACTTTTTATGCTTTTATCTGATAGATCGTGATCTCAATAAAATCACATATTTTTAGCCGACGATTTCCGCACGTCTATCTTAGACTCTGCCTTAAAATATGAGTGAAGAATGACCCTGGGCACTGGACGATTCCTGGATAGCTCAGTGGCCAGAGCATTGGCGTACTAAGCCAAAGGTCCCGGGTTCAATTCCCGTTTCCAGGTGTCATTTTTCAATTTTCAGAATATGATATCTAGATGGAGTAATCCTCACTAAAAAGCATAAATAATAGCTTAGGCTATATGATTCCAAAACAACATTGTTTTAAAACTATTATGGCAAGATAAAAATGTCGTGTGAGTGGGAATAATAATTTGGCAAGAATATGATTTACAATTGGGAGCCCTTTGGGGGCTGGGGTACGCTTGTCTTCACGCCCTAAGGACAAGCCGCCCCTGATCTACATTGATCTCTTGCTTTTGTTATGTTATGTTGTAGATGTCGATGAATGCAGGGAGGGTCTTCACGCCTGTGAAGATAATGAAGATTGTTTCAACGAAGAAGGAAGCTACAGATGCGAACAAAAACAAAGAAATAATGAAAAGTGCCCATTAGGATACAGCTACAGTGCTGACAGGAAGGCTTGTCTGGGTTAGTTTCATTTTGGTTTATTTCAATTCTTTTCTTAAACATTTAAGTTGTGTTTTAGTTTAATAAGCTGAAACATGCTATCTTATATATTTTGAATTATCCTCAAACATTTTTAGCACTGCGTTTTACAACTCATTCATGTTGTACGCTATCCTTAAACTTAAAGTAAAGTGTTTTTCATTTATAGGAATTTCAAATTTTTTACTGGGAGCCAAACGTTGGAAACGTTGAAAGTAAGAATTTATGTAGCAACAACATTAAGTTTTGGTTACACAAAATATACACTGTTGATTAATATTTTACAAAGCAATTATTTGTTTTTAATATCTAGAAAGGCGTTATTTACATTGTACAACTACCAATTACAATATTTGTCCTTTTTTACACATATATTTAACTGAATTATGTAGCTTAGCTAAGATTTCTTCAAATTAACCTAGGAATTAACTTTGCCATATTTTAAAATTGTTTTAACAGGGTACAGTACAAATAAATTACATTAAAACATTCAATTATTGATGTACAGTAAATTTATTTTGATTTTTTCACTTTAGACTGTATCACTAAAATTAATTTGTTCTTTCCAGTGCTAAAAGAATTACATGTTTCCATCCTAACGGATATAATTTATAGTACAATTATTCTTAGTTAACCTAATACTCGTTATTTTTGTAGGGTATTTTGTGTGATAAGAATTTCACAGCAAATTTTGGCTTTGCGGAACTTACTTAATGACACAGAGTGGGGAATGTGAACTTGAATATTCTTTAGGATGAGGATAAGATGAGAAAACTACACTGAAAATGATGATATTTAAAATCCATTTAAATGTTCTAGGCTGGAGTTCTGATCAAGTATTGACCCATTCACGATTTACTGCGACGAAAATGATCATGTCAATCGACTGCGCCGGCAATAAAGGCATGAAACACTTGACAATTGGTTTCAAAATTACTAAAGTGGCAACACCAAACTGACCATTCAGCAGATCACAAGTTTAAAATGTCTACCTAGGCTAACTCTATCGGTATCTTCAGAATTCATTGCATGACTCTGAAGGTTCATTTAGTTCAGCGTGCCGCCTGATAATGACAATAATAGATTACATTTTGTAAATCAAAATAATATATTGTATCATCAGGGTTGGAAACTACCACGCTTAACTCTGACTTAAGTAGTTGGGCGAAGAAGATTTTAACTACTACCATTTATCAGAAAATTTACCATTCACCCTCTAGATAATAGCTAAAGCATTGTTTATAATTGCCCTCCTCAACCTGTTCCTTTAAGATATATGTTATTATTGGTGCCCAAGTGCTTATTGAATCATATTTATCGTCTTTTAACGTGTGGTACTGTACTTGAGGTGAGCTCAGAATCATTCTTACCTAACCTGTTCACCTATATATAAATATATTTCAACCTTACCAGGATTCCAATGATAGCTTCTCTGGAGGGGTTGAGCAGCGTTTGATGGCAATATGTCTATAATTTTTTTTTCTGCAGGTGAGGTTACTGATAGCTAGTAGTGGTATTTGGACTTAAGAGACTAAACATCATTGTGTTTTGTAGACGTGAACGAGTGTCTTACTGACCAGCACAACTGCACGACTGCTTCAGGAGAGATTTGCGTCAATATTCAAGGGAGCTTTCTGTGTCAGATGCGTTCGTGCCCTCAAGGTTTCACCTTCAACACTAGAACTACAAACTGCGATGGTAAGTATATGCAACCCTCCAAGTAATATATCATCCGCTAAGCCTTAGATGAGTTGATAAGCAAGTAAACAATGTAAATGTATATTAATTCTTTCTTGATCTTCATATTACTTTTCTTCTGGGCTGTTTGAATTTTCACACGAATGGGGTAAGGTTGAGGAAAGTAAAATTTAAAATCATACCCTTATTTGTTTCAAGGGGGAGTGGGAAAACATTTAGGAAAAACACTTTATTACACTTTCAAACCTTAACCTTTCTATCATCAGCAAATAAGACAAGATGATACTGGGGCAATTTTTTTTATCGTTCCTATAGGTGTGAGTTTGTCACTGTTAAATCATATTTTCTCCTTTACGGCTTTTGATTAAAGGTAAATTAAATTGACAGGTTTTGTAATCAAGTTTTTCCTTGAAATCATGTTGGAATAATTTGTTAGGAGCCTTAACAAGTAATAGATTATTTTTGTACACAATTAAATAATCTCCATGCGATCATGCTTATGTCAAAAGTTTTCCTAAAGGTTAAAATTAGGGTAGACACAATAAAGAAAAGAGATATTATATTGATCTACCTATCCATTTATTGTTTTATAAATCTTATTTGTAAGTTTAACACCAAAAATACCAATAACTAATTAACTATTCTATAGGTTAGGGATTAAGAGGGTTGCTTAGTAGAAATGAACTCTAACCAACCTATCGAAATGTTGGAAGTAAAAAGATAAAATTACAAAGTAGAATCAAAAACATTGCTTCTTGTTGGGATTCCAAGCTCTTACAACCCCTTCGGTGGCCGCATGATCTAAGGAGCTACTTTTGTAGTAAACTAGACTGCAGATGAAGGGGAGATCGAGGTTTGAAACTAAGTTGAATGTTATGATTGAAGGAGTATTTTACAAAATGGCTTTACACTTCCCCTCTACGAAAATTCTGGTACACTTCCTCTAAATATAGCCTTCCTAATCCTTAAAACCATTTGCGTAGCTAGTACATAGTCGTATAACCTGAACGGATAGTAAAATGCGGTGTTAACAGAAAATCTCTCACCTTCATTCTAAATGTGACTAAGTATATTACAATGTAATACGTAGCTAAATCCTTAAACCAATCGTTCACCGCTTATTTGAATCAATTAAATCCTATATACAGGGGTATATGGCTAGGCAGAATTGTTTTAGTGGTTAGTGGTTACCCATTTCAACTCTGCTTTCATCAGTGAGCAGTATGGGAGACGATTTTCAAAATGTGGTTTTGCATAACTTACAACATCCAGGATAGCTATGAAATATCATCTTAAAAGCTCATTCTCTTTACCCTGTTCTTCTATTATACGATATAGGTGTTTGTAGCCTTACCAACTCTTCAATCGACGAGGTAATTACCGTATATTTCACTTGGAGATTCATATAGGTGGCCACATGGGCTAAGGAATCAACCTTAAACTCTTATCCATACCCCATCAGCCCAATACTTTAAATCAAGGGAAATTTAACGCATCAAAGGAAGCTACAAGGTTAGGATACGACATGTCTTGACGTGCTCCGAGCTACACTGTCACAAGATGGGTTTTTTACCGGTTCATTTCTCTTATTGCACCACTACAGTACACAAATTATGTAAATCATCAGTCGCATCAATGACAAAGACAGGATCTAGTATAATTTGGTTTCAACCGTGTCGGGGTGAATCGTCATTATTTCTGGCCCTGACTTGAAGAAAATACGATACGAGGATATGATACAAGATATCTGGCTATGTTGCTTTTAGATACCTGGAAAAAGATAGATATTTACAGTATGTCAATATATTTTTTAATGTTGAATTAAATTTAATAGTCAGCCGAACAATTTTAAAAAAAATAGAACATATCTGTTTAGATAGATTAAAATAACGATCAGAGAAATTTTATACAGAATTTTACATATAATAATCTCCTGTAAATTAAAACAATTTTTTTAAGTATTGATTTCTGAAATATTTTGTTTAGGAACTATTGACACTTGAAAATTTTTTCGGACACTATTTGGAGTAGCTATTTACACTCAAATTAATCCTGTATGTGGAGGGTATTACAATCGTATTTCTTTTATTTCGTAAGAGATAAACTTTCAGTTGGGGACAAAATTAGCACTCTATAGTTAAAAGCTTACAGTTTTCTCATTTTTATTTTAAAAATATATTTTGGTCTTTTTTTGATCGACTATCAATAAATATTCAACCAACAAAAGAAAGTTTAACAATAATTATTATTTTAATACTTATGATTTTGTGTTTTGCAGACGTAGACGAGTGTTTGACCGGCCAACACAACTGCTCAGCCTCTGATGGATTCGAATGCGTCAATTTAATAGGCAGCTTCCAATGTAAGCTAGTCTCTTGTCGTGAAGGCTTCCGGCTCAACACCATCACTTCTCAGTGTGAAGGTAACTGCTCTATGCCCCTATCCTCTAGATGTTTCCAGGTATTCTTGCTATGACAAAGGTCGTCAAACCCTGATGGAACTCGACATTTTATTTCGTAATGTTGCTCTTCTTGAGTATAATATATTGTTAATCATGTTGAATATTCTAATATTATATAAGTTTGCTTTAGAACTAAAAATTTTAACGAGGGAAAATACTCACATACATTACATACATTGATAATTCTTGTCTTAAGTATTTTGACATTCAAGCATATTCCGGAATGTTGATTTATGATTATGAAAATTATTAATTTTCCCCCTTATTAATTTTCTATGTAATTTCATTGAATTTTGTCAAGCTCTGCACGTTGGTCAAAATCTCTAATATCAAACAGCCATCGTGTTGTTCAAAAATACTGTTCTGACTACATCAAAAGTGTCACTAACCTAGTAACACATCAACTGAGCTTTTAATTTGATCATAGCTTTTATTAAATCGCTAAATAAGAAAATAACGAGATTAGAGCGACCCATGTCCTGAATTTCATCATAATGACAAGCACGTTTCCTTACAGAATCAACACCCTGATTGCCCGATTGCATGTTTACGCTTGATTGGGACTCTTCCACGTTCCGCGCCCTTCCGCATGCATGGAAATCATCCTTGAAACTAGCCAAAATAATGTATAAAGGTATGTTCAAAACATGAGTCAACGTGGGTCTTTGGTAATATGTAGTGTTAGGGAAGATGCTCCAACGAAGTATTTGCGATCGGTCTCGCTCTCTCCCTCCTTCCAGTAGAAGTCCTGGACATCTGTTTTACCCCTCCTGGATAAATTACATAATTCCCACGTCTCCAGACGAGAGGATTAATTGAGCTTCATGCCTTATCGTAGGACTGCGCAAGCTTCTGGAAGTGATCACTGGTACTTGCTGTGGGCTCTTATAGATCTCGCTGTAGATACTTATTACTAACGTTCTAGGGTGTATCAACAATAATTCTCAGGCACACGCTCTTAAATACCTTAATGTCCTTAAATTTTGAGTTCACCAAAGAGATCTAATATGAACATGCATGCTTGAGTATAGTGGACTCACTAAAGTCTTAAATCTCACTTATAAGGAACTCTGAATCACTTGAACCTATCCTTCTTTCTCACTATGTGATGAATAAATCCATTCAAATCAGGATTGAATCCAAAGTCTCTCGTTTGGGGATGAATTTGTCAGCCCCTTGCATGAATGACCCCACAACACTCTAAATCACGACTAAGTTTTTTATTATTATCGCATGGATATATCAGAACTCTTACTACAAACAATTACCAACATCGAGCAATTTGGGTCCTTCCCCGAAAAGTGTTGTCCCATATTTAGACGGATGCTTGTTTTTCCTTAAAAATGTGTCATATTGTATCCTACTTTCAGATTTTGAATTATTAAAGTTTCTGCTGTATTATAGATATCAACTAGCCTGTTAAACTCCAACCTGTGGGACATGAGTTAGGCTTTAATCCCAGTTGAGTGCTCTGGGGCTGGTTTTGCAACATGTATTTTTTCCAAGTAAATTATGATGCCCCTATATGTGTTCACTTGGTCAATCTCACATTATACTGAACTCCAAGTGACAGAGATATAGAGGTTTGAATCCCAGTTAGGTGCAATGAGGGTGTTTTTTTCCTTAATGGTTTTCCACTCGCCTTACACACAAAAAGGGTACACTTCCTCTAAATTTTAGGTCTCATTCTTATCTAATTAATGTGAATATATGGATCACCCAAATGGGTAGTAATATGCGGTGTATAAAGGAAAATAATCTGATGAACTTCGTTAGTTTCACCTTTATTATTCTCTGTCCAAAAATGTGTGTAAATCCCTTGAAAATACAGTAAAAATATAAGCATTGTAAGCAATGATATTTTTGATATGGTAGAATCCTAATTACTTGGGAAACTCTCAGGATAAATCACCAATTATAATAACCGAATAAAATGCTAACACTAGGCTGAATACACTAGTGCAGCTGTTCCCAAAGTTTTTAGATGGTGCACCATCCCAAAAAGTTCAGTAATTTGGCGTACCACCGAGATAAAGCTGAATATTTACTATTTCGCTACATGTTTAGTTTTATAAGATTTTTTTATGACTTTAATTTGCTTGTTTTGTTTGACTTTTCACGGCGTACCATCGGAAATAATTGTACGCATGCCACAGTTTGGGAACCGCTGCATTAGAGTTTAACGCGACATGGGTGACATGATTTTTTTTTAGGCATACACAAATGCATACACTAATTAACTTCACCAAAACAGTCCGCTTATAAATGATAATATTGTGAAGATCGGTCAACTACACTAATGAAAGTTTTGCTATTATATATTATTAAGCTTCAAGCCGAATTATACACAACATTGTCCACGCTCGTGTAATTTTCCTCACACTAATCAAAGGCTAGCACTGCAAGCATGTGTGACGCTGGGTGTGTGAAGCGTGGAATGTTACGTCAGACTCACTTGGAGTGGCATACTCCGTTTTCCACGCCCGTATATAGGTGTACATATACAGCCCAAAATTACAGGAATAACAATTTTTAAAAATACACATTTTTGTGGCCAATAATGATAGCGTTTCACTATTAATTTTCTTACCACCGCGTCTTACTATCTGTTCGCATTATAAGCATGCTATATTATTATTGCTATTTTATAGGTATTGATAATATATATCAAAGGTGACAGCTGCAGATAACATTACCTGACATATAATTACTTGAAAGTATATCCATAAACCTTTATATCTGTCTTCCTATGAAGATTGGGCTGTATATGTATTCACTCCTTTTCAACATGGCACAAGTGACCGTTCAAATGCTAGTGTTGATCCAGAATAACTATCTCAAAGTCTCTCATAAATAATGGGTCAACATTGTATTGTAAAACCTTATATCTCTGCGCAGTGTCTAAACCTATCAATGTGTTTAAATGATACAATCTGACGGTTAAAAATATCCCAATAAATAATTATATGGTTATCCTAGATCTGGACGAATGTATACTGAACACTGCAAACTGCAGTCCTGGGGAGAAATGCATCAATGAAATAGGAGGCTTCTGGTGCAGCCCTCTTTGCGGCTCTGGTTATAAAATCAACCCGGTTGACTCCGCCAACTGTTTGGACATTGACGAGTGTCAGGAAGGGATTGATAACTGCAACAAAAAAACAAACATGTACGTATGATCAAAAGTTTGCTATTACAAGCCGAGTTGTTAAATTCAATCAAAATAACACAACTTGGGTCCACATTCTCTTGTTCATGTCTGTTATAATTGCTGTAAGGTTGGTTTCTGTTAAAAGAGATATGTTTGTGCAGGGACCTGGGGCAAAATGCCCTTTTAAGCCCCCTCCCCTTCTGGGTGGCCCCAACTCTGTAAACAGGGATTCATACAAATGGTACGCTATTTTAGACGCTTTCAATCGAAATTTAAACTGATGTCTTCTAAGCTTATAACCAGTCAACTTTGAAAAGGGATCTAATTTCTTCCCAAATTATATATATTCTATTCCCTTGCTAAAAATTATTTTTTAAGAGTGTAAACTAGTTATCTTGTCATAATTGTCTTATTAGCTTTATCACATTTAATTTTAGCTAACCTCTAAGCCACTAGCATAGCTATATGAATGACATAAACTGTAATTAGTTATCTAGAACATAAGGGTGGTATAGACAGTGTTAGCTCAGTGCCAGTGTGTCAGACTGATTATATGACTCTCTAAGGGTAAGCGCCCATTGGGTCGGTACCGCACGGACCGCACGGACGGAACGGAAAGTACAACTAATTCGTAGCATTATTTGTTACCAAGATGCGCCCACTACGTCGGTACCGCCGGCAACGGACTCTCCGCCGTTCCGCCATCCGACAGAAAGTCCGGGCGAGTGAATTAAAATCAAGTGCGGGCCGGAATTTTTGGCGTCATCTTCAACCAGATCAGGAAATAATGTGTAGTATTCGCCAAACATAAGTCTTTTCCTGTTGATGTGAACCCAGAATTGTCGTTTCGTACATTTTCTTCTTTCCTCTTCAATTAAAAGGCAACTAAGAGCTAAACATTCTTCATCGCTTTCCATATTTAAATATTACGGTGAAATATCACCCACAAAAGCACAAATATAAACATGAAACAAATCCAACAATAACAGAAATGCAAACATTACTTCCTTGAGCTTTCAAACGAGAAGCTCACCTTCTGGCTCAAGAGCAGCTGAGCAAACTTAGTTTCCATCCGTGCCGTCAGTGCGGATAGTGGGCGCACCCCCCTAAAATGTGCGGTCCGTGCGGTACCGACCCAGTGGGCGCTTACCTTAATATGTGATTATAGTTCGAATCTCACTGGTGTAGTTTTCTCACAACTATAAGTGGCCATCCTTGCTTCAGATAAATACGGGTGCATTTAATTTTTCTTTCATTTATTTGCAATATTTAACGTGCACTTTTTGAATCGACTCATTATATCAGCACACGACTTATAAATTAACTTAAATCTATAACAGACACAACATCCAGCTCCAAGCCGTTATTTCATCACTGGAAAGGGGGAAACTCACATTTCATCTGGATAGATTTTAGGCCATACCGGGAATCGAAGCCGGGACACTTATATCAGCAGACATACATGCTACCGACTGATCCAAGATGTCGGACTTCATTTAAATTGTAATTTATATATATAACCTATAACTCCTTTTAGATTACATATTTATTATTACGCTACAAACTAGCGATACTATCTACTTAAGCTATGTAAGTAATGTGGTTATATGGGATATGCATCCTAATAATCGTAGAGAGAAGGTGGTAATACAAAGTGATGGATCATGTGTGGAAAAAAAAACCAAATGTACCCAGATGAGTTCAGCATCGATTTCCCGTCACTGGCAATACAGATTATTACGAGCTTGATGCCTTGGACAGTGTAGCCATTGTTGTGGCTGTGAGTAGTACATTGGTGAGCCCTTTGGTCGAACATAGCGTTAAAAAAAATTAATAAGTCAAATAAAATAACTTACTATACTGATTTCCATGACACTAATAAGGCTACAGCTACACTAAATTCATGATTCTTATTTTTAGGCAATCCAAGCTAAGTTTAAAATAAATACGATGCGTGCTATTGTCTTTCACGGATTCGCATATTACGTCATATTAAAAGCCACCTAACAGCTGGCATAAATACGATTTATGACCATATACTGATGTGGTCAATATTCAGGCGTCATCCAATCCCCCATTTGATCTGAACTGCTATATTGGTTGACTGCCAAAATTTGACTATGACAATAGTTCTTAGCAAAGTACCGAGTGACGTTTTCAAAACACATTACTTATAATGTATAAATAATACATTTGTTTATAAGCTATAACATGTTTATCAATTCCTCCTATACGTGTGGCATGTGCTAGTGTGAACTTGTCTTAAGAGATTAATCCTATATACTTCTAAGATTTAAAAATGAGGAAATTAATCTTTATTGTTGAAATATACTGCCGAGGGCAGGGAGATTGAGGTTCGAATCTCACTCGGGTGAACTGGGGGTTACTAAATGATTTCCCCTCTCTCTTCACGCAAATGCGGGCTCACTTCCTCTATATTCAACCTTCCCAATTCCTAACCCATCAGCGCAGGAGCTCCGGAAGCTCTTCGAAATTTGGGGGGGGGG
>CABFWO010005906.1:15277-41024 GCA_902155825.1 Timema genevievae | reverse complement strand
ATTTGTTACTAGTACCAAACCTCAAAGAACTTTTTTCTTTTTAAATTAAATATCAAATATTTTAACTATACAATTGTACATTTTTAAAGATTTACAGATTCGAATTTTGATTCAAGATTTGAAGGAAAATTTATGATTTGGATTTAAAAAAAAAAAGAGAATCCAACCCATTTCTAATTAATAATTATTTAAAGATCAGATATTCATAGTTGCAGTTAATTGGAAAAATTACTGTAACCAACAGAGCAGTTACATACAACTGGTGATAGATCACTCATTATGTAATACAGGATTAATTAATAATGTTAGGGATCATTATTTTTATGATAAAAACTTAATTCTACATTTTTATCTCGAAATGAACCAAAAAGTCATATGTGAAATGAGATAAAAACACATATTAAAGTCAAGGTGCAAAGTTCATAGAGTAATTTTGTGTCATTGAAAGTCAAGGCCGCATATTTTTTAATTAGTTAGAAAAAAACCCAATGAACTTTGATTTGAAATAGGAATATTTTGTACTGGTGCCAGCGTAATCCCTCCCCACCACTTTTTATCTGTAGGGTCATGACACAGTTGTCAAGCGCAGCGCTGTAGTGTAGTGCGCCGCCCGAGGTGGGTGGGGACTCTCGAGGCAATGTGGCACTGTAAATATTGCTTGTTTGAAAGCAAGGCAACTTTGTACTCACAATGTTAATTCGGTTCAAGAACAAGGCATAAATAAATAAATAGCAACCGATGTTTACATATTGTTTTCTTTATAAATAATCCCCACAATAGAAACTAGAAAGAAACTGTCATTATAGTCAAATGTCATCATTTATAAACGTCAGAGTTTGTAATTTTATGGAGGCATTCAAGAAAGTGCACATTGGTGCAATAAGGTGCGAGGCATTTCATGGCCTTTCATAATTTAAGGGAGTTTCATAGTAGCAGAGCGTTGTTTTTATCCAAGGATCTCCGGGTTATCCATTTTAAAGAGAACTGTTGTTGATCGTAAACAACTGTTAAAATAACACAAAACTCTAAAAACACTAAAGCATCATTATGCATTAATATGATATATATGATTAAAATAAAACTAATTAGACATGGGCTGTCTTAAGGAATTTGGGGGCCCATGGACCCTCATCTTTTTGAAGTCCTGCTATTTTATAGATCACATTTTTTTATCACATTTATGCATGGATTGTAAAAATGTTGGAATTGTTACAAAAACTATTGGTTTAAGTTGAAAGCTGAAAAGATGAAATTTATGATCACAAAGAAAACAAAGATTAGGGGTGATAATTTAGAGATTACTTCGAACAACTTATCATTTGACAGGGTTAATGAGTTGAAATATTTAGGAATATTTTTGACTACCAATAATGAAATTAGATTGAAAATTAGTAAAAGGATATAGTCAGGAAATACATATTACTCAGTCAGTAATTTGTTGACATCTCGCCTGCTGCCAAGGAATGTAAAACTCAGAATATACAAAACTGTTTTACCTTTGTGTTTTATGGATGTGAAATGTCTCTTAGCTTACATGACGAAAACCAATTTAGAGTGTTTGAAAAAAAGGTGATTAGGAATAAATTGGGTTTAAAAAGAGATTAGACTACTGGTGAGTGGTGGTTACATAATAATTAATTACATACCTTGTAGGGCCTACTCATCACAAAACAGTGTTAGGATAATCAAGTCTCGTAGAATACGGTTTCCAAACCTTCGGCGTGAATGAGGAAATCTAGAACCATGTTCAAAGATTGACTGGCAAACCCAATGGGAAGAGCCTATTGGAAAGAAATAGACGCATATGGGAGGATAACATTAGAATGGACCTGAAAGAGATAGGGTGTAATGAGGTGGACTGGATAGAACTAGCTAAAGAAAGGGTCAGGTGGTGTACTTTAGTAAGGGTGGCTATAAACTTTTGTGTTCTTGATGCCATAGAGTAGGTATGAAAATTTAACTAAACATTTCTTCCGAAGAAATATTTTAATTCTTGTTTCAAAAAAATAATTTAAAAAAAAATATAAAAACAGCAAAACTAAAGCCCTTAATTTGTACCCATTAGTTCAAATAAGTGACCACATGTACTGGACTGAATCTTGTTCACAATCCTAACCAAGAGTGCATATTAAGTGGGGCGATACTGACCAAACATTGTAAGAGAGGGTGTTTCTGTTACTGCGCAGGCTCCCGGACAATGTCTCTATGGAGGAGGGCGCTCTGTTGGAACCCTTGTCAGTGGGTGTCCACGCTTGTCGACGTGCAGGTGTCAGCCTGGGCTCAACGGTCCTTATAACTGGTGCCGGTCCCATCGGGCTTGTCTCCCTTATCACTGCCAAGGCTATGGGTGCCAGTACAATTCTTATCACAGGTATACTGGTAACTTAACTCTAGATTACGTGAAAGAAAACTGTTCCAATATGGAGCATTTTCTTTGTTTGTTCATCAGAGATCACCGCTGGCGAGGTTAGACATGAAACTCTACCGTGCAGAGGAGAGGGAGATGATGATATTGTAACGGGGATAGAGAAAGTAAATTTTAATTAATATTTATTTATTTTAGGCATGAAACAAGCTTTGCTAGTTAAATATAAAAAACACGTATTTATCATATACCCTATACATCTACCAAGCTTCCAACTAAACTGAAAGAAAATGTATTTTGGCCATCCAATCGTGAGCAATGGGTTAGTTATAACTTCCCAATGGAATTGTCACCTGTTAATAAACCAAAACCTTTTGGTACATGTGCACATGTTTTGTCTCTGCATACTTCCTGTTATGCCTAGCGTCATCAGCAGCACTTAACTCTGTACATAGATCAAATATATCAAAATAGACGTCTTTTTTCTAGACATCACATTATGAGTTAGGTTTTATTGTTCGATTGCGGGCTGACTCCGTGGAGTTATTTTTTTACTGCAAAATAGTATTACACCTTTCTAATATTAGGGAAAGTTGGAATAAAAGGACTTTAGTTTAAGAGGGTTTTATAGTACAGCACTGAGAAGCATCGCAGATATTTAGAGATCCCAGATTATTTATGAAGTAGTTTGATGTTTTTTAATATTGTTTTCAACAAAATGTGGGTAAAGTTTTGACCAGTTAAAGATCATTGAGTTTTTTTAGTTTTTTTTTACCTAGAATTCATAATGCAAGCTTTTAAAATCATCAGAAAGCTGCTGATAATTTTTGCCTACATTTTGTTGAAAATGATATTAAAGAATATAAAACAAATGTGGGTAAAACAACTTCTTTAATAATGCGGGATTCCTAAACATCTACAACGCATCTTGGTGCGCTACTATAAAGCCCTATTAATGGATGTAGTAGCTCAAAACAGAATATTGGAATTAAATAATACTTAAAGGCATGTCTCACGGAAAAAAAAAAGAGTATGCATCCACTTAAAAGAGTGTTCGTAAATGATTGTTTAAATGCTTGGAAGTAATCTTCCCTTATCTGCCTACAGTATATTTATGTTTTTCATTTAATAATCACACAATTTTTAACAGCTGTTGTTGACATTTCCAATTGCACTTAACATCAAACCTAAATCATTTACATGAACTCTTTTACAATGTCTGTTAAAATTTTAATTCCACTTTGTTTAATGGATAAATCAGTTTAAGGACCTATCCGTGTTGTAGCGGCAAGTCATTAAAAGATTTTCCATGTTCATATATTTAAGTTTTGTTCTGCGTTGTTTAAAGATTTAAAATTGAAATTGAAATTCTTCTAAAATTAGTCCTACTTCAACAAAATTATTTTTTTAATCTTAAAAGTAAGTTTTTTTTTGTCTTAAAAGTAGTTTTTTTTACCCACTTTTTTTTTAAATTTCATACAACTCAAGATTTTTGGCCTATTTACGAAAATATCTTGTAGGAAACTTCATGCTATGAGGTAGTTTAAAAAAGTATGTGGAAACATGTGTCTATCAAGAATAAGAAACAAGAAAAAAGAAAATTTGAGTAAAGTGAGTGTTTATACTCATCAGAAGAAAAGGTTAAGTGTTATCAACGGATAGGCAAGAGATCTCGCAGAATAAACTGCTCATTTTCTTCCCCATCTCTTTATTTTGTGACCCACCTCGGTGCTGCAGTTAGCTAGCGCGCTAGTTTTGTGTTGAGCTAGACTGTCGAAGACGGGAAGATCAAGGTTCAAATCTCGATCGGGTGAACTGGGGGTGATATTTTTCTAAATGGTTTTCCACTTTACCTCCACACAAATGCGGGTTCACTTCCTCTATATTCAACCTTACCAATTCTTAACCCATTAGCGTAGTTAGTACTTAAGCATATAATCCGAATGGGCAGTAAGAAGCAGTTCTAAGTATTTTATTTTGAGCAATGGTGTCTTAAGTGTGAAAGTGCTTAAGTGCATCAAGTTAAGCTGCAAAATGGTTTTTAAATCACCAAATAGCAAAAGTATAAACAGTGATAAGTGTAACTGTAGCATTTTGCATGCTGACACTTTATCTAAAAATGATAACAGCCTTTTAGAGGGCAGTGCTATCAAAAGTATTTCTTGCAAACTAGTATGTACCAACAAACACTTTACTTCATTATATAACTAATCTTATCAATGCTTTATAAGTTCACATCCAATGTTGAGTGGAGATAAAAAAAAAAGTGTTATGTACTGATAGTACAAGTGGAGTGATTTAACAACATAATACATAATTTGTTGAAATGAATATTTACAAACAGCAATTATTATTAACACAAAATGTTAATTTCAATATATTGTATAGTATAAAGTATATTTTTTATAAAATTAGATAAATAAGTTCAATTAAGTACTATGCATTTACCAGACAATATTTCGCTTTTTTTTTTGTCATATGGCCAATTTATTATACTTAATAAGTAGAACTATCTACTAATAGATTAATTACCCATAGTTTATACATTGTTAATATAAAGGCAATTTTATTTTTTGATATTTTGTAGGTAAAGTTAGGTACTATCAAGAGAGTAGGAAAGCTCGACATTAAACGGTACAATACAGCTATTTGGATATGCAGATGATTAAGATTTGTTGGTCAATAGTAAGAAAGCGTTGCAAGAAATGGATATCTACTTTTAGAGGTTAGTAAGGAAATAGGTTTTGAAGTGAACGCTGAAAAGTCTTAAGTATATGATAACACAGAGAACACATATTGAGGACGATAATTTATATATTACAGCAAACAACATATCATTTGACAGGGTTAATGAGTTTAAATATTTAGAAATAATTTTAACAAGCAATAACAATATTAGATTGGAAATTAGGAAAATAATACAGTCGGGAAATGCATGCTATTGCTCGATCAGTACATTATTGGCATCTCGCCTACTTTCAAGGAATGTAGAACTCAGAATATAGGAAACAATAATTTTACCTGTTGTTCTCTATGGGTGTGAAACGTGGTCTCTTACCTTACGTGATGAAAACAAAATTAGGTGTTTGAAAAAACAAAAACAAAAAATAAAACAATTTGATCCAGAAAGGGATGAGGATTCTGAGGAGTAGAGGAGGTTATATAAGGATGAGTTACATACCCTGTACTCTTCAGAAGACACTGTTAGGCTAATCTAGTCTCGTAGATCAAGGTAGCAAGGATATGCAGCATGAATGGGAGAATCTAGAACCGTGTTCAGGGTATGGACTGTTAAGCCCAATGGGAAAAGATACGGTGTAATGAGGTGGACTGGATAGAACTAGCTCAAGATAGGAATAAGATGAAACAAGGTGGACTGGATGGAACTAGCTCAAGATAGGGATAGGGTGACGTCCTTTTGTGTAATTACAGCAATAAACTTTTGAGTTCCTAATACCATATAGTAAATAAGTAAAGTTAGCTACTATTAAAAACTTTGTAGGCGTCTACTATTTGTAAGACTTAAATGTGATTGTTTGATTTTCATTTGTTTGACCCATTATTTAATTAATATCACCAACATAAAATTATATATAATTTAAGGAGCAGGATCTATGTGATTTATAAATAAATGTAAGCTTGGGTGGAGGATGGAAAATAATAAGCCTAGATAAAATCTTTCCATTGAATCTAGTGAAGGTTTGAAACACCCCTTCAGCTCTCTGCTGTCGGAATAGGTTTGGTTCCTGTCAAAACACCATTCAGTGCAACCAAGAAAATTAGCGGAAAATGGAAAATTAGCGATGTTTAAACTCATGACCATACATATCAGTAAATATAAATAGTAAAGGGTGTGCAAAGCTTTGAAAACGTCGACTTCATTTTTAATGTTGGTCAGCTTTGATATCGAGTTGACAAATACCAAATAAAATATTTTAAGTTAAAATATACATTTATGTTAAATTTTTGTAACTTTGTTCTGTTATCTACATCACAATTTAATGTTCACATGACCAAAATAAAAAAATAATTAAATTACATGTTGTGATAAAAACTTAATTTATCAGAATAGAAAAAAATATGCTACGCATATTAGCCACATATGACATTTTTAAAATGATATTTAAAACCTTAATATTACATTTAGGCCTACATTTTTATCAAAAATTATTTATGTTTTTAACATTCAAACTTCAATTTGGCTTTAGTAATAATTCATATTATTCGATTTGACTTTGCTCAAAAAAACAACTTTACACATCCCTTATAAACAAGAATCTGGATTGAGGTGTTTATTCTTCAGGATCATCATCAACTGTTGCTGGGTCAATTTAGTAAAATGACTCCATCCACCACTATCTTTCCACCATTCTTCTCCTCACACCTGCACAGCTTCTGTTATTTACTCCTCTCCATCTCTTTCTTGGTTTTTATTCTAGTTTTTTCCCTTCATGCTTCATCACCATCATTATCTTTGATATTATCTCCTTTTCCATCCTTATTACATGACCATACCATCTCAGTTTTGCTTCCTCTACTATCTCATGTACCCCTTGTACCCCCCACTCTTTCCTGGATTACTTAATTCCTAATCCTGTTTCTTCTAATGACAGCTAACATACTCCTCACAAACCTCATTCCCATGGCCTTAACTTTAGTCTCTCTTACATTCAATATCCATGTTTCTCTTGAATATATGACTATGGGTACATAATTCTCTTCTACAGTTCTTCCTCAGCGTGTCCAACTAAAAGGCATTCCCACAATTTCAAAGCTTGTATACAACCAACAACCTTGTATTTTGTGTATTTCAAAATGTATCTGAATGCTTTCAGATATCGTTCAACACAGGCTGGACATTGCGAAGAAACTTGGGGCGGACATTATACTTAAAGTAGATGCAAGTGATGATGAAAACGAGCAAGTAAAGAAAGTCCATGGATTAATCGGGCAGGCTCCGGATATTTCCATCGATTGCTCTGGTTTCCAGTCTTCGATGAGACTTGCGATCAAGGTTAGTAGGTTGTTTCTGATTAATTTTGGCCTGCTATATGTTGCATATAATATAACGTAACCTCTGTTAAAAATATTTTAACTTAAATGTCGGATTTATTATTATTTTATTATTATTATTTAGCACCGCGTCTTACTACCCGTTCGGGTTATACGCTTAAGTACTAATTACGCTAATGGATTAGGAATTGGGAGGGTTGCATTTAGAGGAAGTGAACCCGCATTTGCATGGAGGNGTCTTACTACCCGTTCGGGTTATACGCTTAAGTACTAATTACGCTAATGGATTAGGAATTGGGAGGGTTGCATTTAGAGGAAGTGAACCCGCATTTGCATGGAGGGAGAGTGGAAAACCATTTAGGAAAAACCACCCCCAGTTCACCCGACCGAGATTCGAACCTCGATCTCCCCGTCCTCGGCGGTCGAGCTCAACACGACTAGCGCGTTAGCCAACTTCGCCACCAAGGCGGGTAATGTCGGATTTAACAAAACTTTCTACATTTACAGAAGATTAAATTAGCTAAGTGCCGTTTTTAAAGAAAACTAGGCATGTCACATTAATATTTTCACTACTTCTTGCCACCCATTCGAGCTGTAGGTGTATAATATATATTAATCAAGCTATTGTTGTCGGTGGAGAAGACTGGGCCAAGGTGGAGGGAGAGAGGTGGTGGGAGGAAAGGAAGTGGTGGAGAGGTTTGGGTTCCAAACAGACCCAGCCAGTGGCTGAAGATGTTCATGATGATGAAATATTTCTGTCTGGATGAGGAAGATAGAATTTAGATAAAATAAACACAAATTTTTCAGGTGATAAACCATTTAGGAAAAACCACTCTGTCTATTCGGCTGGGATTAAAACCCCTATCTTCCTGCCGTCACCAATCCATCCCGTTGTGAGAGTGAAGTCTTGGACCCATTAGCCAAATGAATATGTAAACAAAGTTTGTAGATTTTAGTGTCTCTACTGTTAAATTTGTATTACAATATGTACTGCATTTTGTCCTTTTCAATCAAACATTTATATTTATTTTTTTTCTAAATAGAAACCCCAAGTAAATTACTCATTTGGGAAGGGAGACTGAATATTTTGTTTATTTTTCAGAGCACCAAGTCTGGCGGTGTTATAGTCATTGTAGGGATGGGTTCGGCTGAAGTGAACATCCCCCTTACAGAGGCACTAGTCAGAGAAATTGATATCAGGGGATGTTTCAGATACTGCAATGAGTAAGTAATTAATCTTTAAAATATGGTGAAACTACTTTCACCAAAAAAAACACCTCTTTAGCCTAGTTATATCTGTTATGATCTGATTTAAAGCATAATATAAAATTTTAACAGTTCTTCCTTGTTATTCGACTACTTTTATTTGTCATTACCGCATCTTTATTCCTGTTCAGGTTAAACACATATGTAATAATTACTCTAATGGGGTTAGGGATGAGGAGGGAAGCATTTTAGAGGTAAACTACCTGCATTTGTGCGGAAGTAAAGTGGGAAACCATTTAGGAAAAACCACCCTCAGTAGACCCGACTGGGATTTGAACCTTGTATCCCTGTCATCAGCAGGCCACAACTGGATATAGGAATCGATCCCATGACCTTTGTCTTAGCTTGCCAACGCTCTACCACTGAGCTATCCAGGAATTATGCCGTGCTCAGGGTAATTCTTCAGCCACAGTAGAAGACCAAAGGCAGAATTCATCTTTTAGATTTTAGTACATTATATAGCTGGAAATACCTTGAAAAGCTCTTTTCGTGGAAATGCTTATTTCAAAATGACTGATTTGGAGTAATAGCGCAGTTAAACTGTGCCAATGAATTTTGAGACTTCAAGTCATGTTTTTTTTTTTCACTGTGTTTGTGTCCAGGTTATATGCATAAATTAATTACTCTAACAGTAAAGGAACAAGGAAGATGGAGTTTTAGATTAAATGTATCCACATTAGCATGTAGGGTGGGTTTTTTAAAAAAAAAAAAAAAAAAAAACACTCTCAGTATACCTGACCAAGATTTGAATCCTGATATACCGTTAATCGACAAACTAGAGTGATGTATTAAACCATGCAACCACCAATGCCAGGTTATATTATTAGTGTGTTATAATGTAATATTAAAAAAGTATTATTTTGTTACAGCTATCCCATCGCACTGGCCATGATAGCTTCTGGTAAAGTGAACGTCAAGGAATTGATAACACACAACTTTAAGATAGAAGAGACTCTAGAAGCTTTCGAAGTTGCCCGCTCCGGCAAAGGGAACCCCATCAAGGTCATGATTCATTGCAGGAAATGATGAGTGGGACAATGCTACCAGCTTTAAAACAAAAACTACTTTAATAGTCAAATACATCAAAAACTATGTGTTGTACACATTAACGAGTCAATATTTGCAACAACCATGAAGTTTCAAGCCTATCGAGGAAAACTAAATAAATATAGAATAAAATGTAATGTTATATATTTAAATGAAAATGTATACTCAAAGATTTATCAGAAACTTGAATCAAAATTTGTATTAAAACATTGTTATTGTTTATTGGTGCTTAAATTTATTTGTGTATTGTATTATAGGCCTATTTGGACTGGTGATTTTACATTCCATTAATTCCATTGAGATTCTAAAACTCAGTAAGTTATGGTAATTTTAATCTAATAAAGTTTATTTTTTCATCTAGTAAAGTATTGGAAACTCATTTTATTTTCGTTAAAACATACCTTTATAGCGATGGTGTGTGTGTGTGTGTGTGCGCGCGTGTGTGTGTGTGTGTGGACGAAAATTATGTCACCCTGCAGCGCTTCATGCAACTCTTGTTGAAGATGTGTGTAGACGTATTTCAGAAAGTGTTGATGTATTTCAGAAAGTGGAAAAGTGTATTCTCAACTTATTAAAAAATGTGTAGAGCTCAAAAGTAAATCAAATAGATATTGTGTTTATTTAACACCACATTTTACAACCCCTTCGGGTTATACGTTTAAGTACAAATATGCTAATGAGTGTAGGAATTGGAAGGTTGATTGTAGAGGAATAGAACCCACATTTGTGTGGAGGAAGAGTGGGAAAACCATTTGTAATTTAAGACACCCACCCATCACCCCAGTTCACCCGAGTGAGATTCGAACCTTGATCTCCGCGTCCTTGGCAGTCTAGCTCAACACGAAATTAGCACGTTAGCTAACTATGCCACCAAGACAGGTGACATTGTGTTGTATTGCTGCATACTACCAATATTTAAATTTTAAACATAGGATGAAAATACTTTAATAAAATTCATGTCCTGCATTAGAGATAAAAAATTAAGAAAAAAAACCAACAATATTTCAAAATATATTTTGTCACAAGTTAATCCAAGCGTACTATTTAGGCCGGAACAATGTCATTGGTTGATAGTATTGTAGTGTGTTAAGTTCACTTTTTCAATTGGACATCAAATATATATATATTAAATGTTCACAAATTTTGAATATTTTATTGAAAAAATGTAAAGGTTTTGTCAAAATTTGATAAATTACTATTACAATATGTTATACGATTCCTAATAATTTTGGCCAGGTATATATTAATTCCATGGTGATACCCACCGAACAGCCGCCACCGTTAGCGATGATAGTGCCAATCATTTGTGGGGAAAAGGGTGTCTTGTGGTCAGCACAACGAAACATCCGGCCATAAATCCCAGTTTTCTAGACCAGTCACTACTTCTTTATTCAAGTAGTTCCTCATTTTACCACATGAGGCAGAGTTTGACCTCGTTCCAGACCCACTGTTTCACAGAAAGATTTTGGTAGTGTCCCAAATTGAACCCTGAATCTCTAGCCAGGAACATAACAGACAACAGAAAATGAAAACCGAGTTGAAGTGAAAATGAACATGGATGTGTACCGGTATTTTGACTATCAATATTTTTACTGGCAAGCTTTGTAATTATCAAGGCCAAAAACAAAGTGAAGTCAACAAATATTCTAAACGAAGTTTAAGTTTTCAAAGCTTCGCACACACCTAGTTGGTATTGTGGAAGGGTTTGGGGAAGTTGGGAAGCTTATGAATCCAGCAACGACAAAACATTAACAGACCCTTCCACTCTTGCCTGGACCAGTGCAATATATTGTAAATAGACCTGAAAAACAAGTCAAATTTTCACAGAAAGGGCCTTCTTTATTTGACAGCTATAAAAGTTACTAGATCTACTTTAACATATTCAGATGTGTCATCTGTAGCTGTCACTTTTAATAAAACACTTAAATAGTCATAAAATAACATTGATAAAATTTTACTCTTTAGTAATGACAGCAATCCAACACCTTAGCTCAGTCGGTAGCGTGTCTGTCTATTGAGCTAAAGGCCCCCCTGAGTTCGATTCCCGGCATGGCCAAACAATTTATCATTGGTGAACCCTTTCAGTGATAAATTAACGGCCGGAGACTGGATGTTGTGCCTGTCCTAGTCTTAAGTTAGATAATAAGGCTTGAAGCTACGACAGGCCTAGCAAGCCGGGAGAGGAAAATATACGGCTTGAATAAAAAACTGACCCAGACCACAGGCTGGAAACAGTAATGGATGTAAAATAAAGTAATGACAGCAAAAACAAAGTTTATCTTTTCTTAAAAGGTATTTCCTATAAAATTGTACTGTAGCTGCATTTGGGGAAATTCAATCATAGTTAGGTAAGTTTTTTATTATTATTATTATTATTATTATTATTATTATTATTATTATTATTATTATTATTATTATTATTATTATTATTTAGCACCGCGTCTTACTACCCGTTCGGGTTATACGCTTAAGTACTAATTACGCTAATGGATTAGGAATTGGGAAGGTTGAATAGAGGAAGTGAACCCGCATTTGCGTGGAGGGAGAGTGGAAAACCATCTAGGAAAAACCACCCCCAGTTCACCCGACCGAGATTCGAACCTCGATCTCCTCGTCCTCGGCAGTTGGGCTCATAGGTAAGTTAGAATCAAACACAATATCTGAAAAATTGATAGATTCCTTTTCAAACAGAGGTCCTTGTTAAGAAATAAATCCACAAAAGTTAGCTGTAAGGTTAAGTACTAGATGTGCATATATATATAAATTTATCATGTTTTGATCCTAGCCGTTTGAATTTTGGGAGTTCAAGTTAACACACTCCAATTAAAGAAAAAAGAAAGATATATTTTACTTTATTTTTATCTAATCCATATGTATAAAATTTAATTACAAATAATATTTATAAATTTTTACTTAATTTATTATAATCATTTAAGTTAAAATGATAATACAATAATAGTTTTTCCACAAATATTGCAAATAATCTCATTTTATGAATTACAATTTTTTTTTGCAAATTTTTCAATTTTCACACAAACTCGCCAATTTTTATAATAATTGTATCTTTGTTTTGTTAAATATCAATACTCAGTCTTTTTATGCAAAACTTTTTCTTTCTTTATATGCCTACTGATCATCAAAATACATTTCTTGATAATGAACTCCACTTACAATGAGTGAACACAGATATAAAATATGTAAAAAAAAAATTGGCAGGTCCATGTTTCATTTTTTTCATAAAGTTTACCAATCTTTTAATAAATGCGATGACTACATGTACATTTTAAATTGATGAGATTTGCCTAACTGCTCAAGTATATACTCTTAATATGATTCTTAAGAGAAAGTGTAGCCTACATCCAGATTGGTGATTAAGCTAGAAAGTGTAGCCTACATCCAGATTGGTGATAAAATGAGAAAGTGTAGCCTACATCCAGATTGGTGATTGAATGAAAGTGTAGCCTACATCCAGATTGGTGATTGAATGAAAGTGTAGCCTACATCCAGATTGGTGATCAAACGAGAAAGTGTAGCCTACAGCCAAATAAGTGATCAATCGGACACACATCAGTCACCTCTGATTTAATTTCTCAATGACAAGCCAACTATGCTGAAAAACTATTTCCTTACTGGTTACTCACCCTCCTTCCAAGCAAATAAAAGGATCCTTTTCCTAAACTCTACCTCCCTAATTCCTACAATTGTACTGTGTCACTAGACCTACAATATTTTGTAATATCATGTAAACTTGTTATACCATCAGTTGGTTTCAATAAATGAGGTAGGTTTATATCAAAACATTTAAAGATTACATAAAATATATCAAAGACAACCATAATTTAATCTGAAATAAAATACAGTCTTGTTAAATGAATGTAGTTACTTTTAAAGGCATACAATTTGGAATCAAATTTGAGTAACCCGTACGAATTATTTGTCTCTTGTGTAAACATGATATGAAAACAATGATTGAGCACGGTCAATAATTTTAGTTTAACAAATTTTCATAAGAACCTTACCTAAAAGCTAGAAAACTTAATGATCTACTTTCACAAACTTATACATCAAGTCTTGTAATCTTATGTCGTCACACTTGATGGATACTATCAATACTTATAAAATAATACTAATAATAAAGTAAAAGTATTATTAAATTTGGCCACAAAACAATGTGTATTTTCTAAACGACCCTTACTATAAAAATTGGGTTATATCAAGAATGTTTTTTCTTAAAATTAATTAACGAAACTGCCTCTGTGGTCTAGAGGTCCATTTCTAGTTACAAATCCAAAGGTGCTGGGTTCGATCCCTGACTCTTCCAGATTTTCTGTGAAGCATTGGGTTTTGACCGAGTTCAACTCAGTCTGGTGAGGACAAATGAAGAGCTACTTAAATAAAAAAATAGTGATTCCAGTCTAGAAAAGCAAGATTAACTGCCAGGGGGGGATTAGTTGTGCTGACCACATGACACCCTCTATTTGCAGAAGTTGGCGCTATCTTCAACAACCGACGGCGGCTCAATTGCGAGCTGATTTCTATTTACTCTGAAAGTTCCTTTGATTAGGAGTCTGATAACCTATTGTAAAAATTGGACGAGGGACTTAAAAAGAGTTTGGCCATAGTTTTGACCAGTAATCCAGCATGCAAAGCCTAGTTATCTATGCGGATTGCAGATGCGGACTAATGGTTCGTGACAGCTACCTGCTCACAAAAGTAAGTGACTTTGGGTAGTGTAAAGTCTGATTTAAATATATGAGGAAACATTTTTTATGGCTATAAAAGTTACTTAAACAATATAGGCATAGCTCGCTTCAGTGGTTGAATGGTCTAAGGCGTCACTCTCATGTTATAATGGCCTGCTGATGACCGGGCGATCGAGGTTTGAATCCGGACCGAGTTCACTGAGAGTGGTTTTCCCCAAATGCTTTCCCCCTCTCCTTCCAAGTTAGTGCGGGTAGATTACCTCTTAAATACTTCCTTCCCCATCCCTACCTCATTAGAGTAATTATCATATATACTGTATAACCTGACAAGGTAATAAGATGTGGTGATAATATGAGAAACATATATATGTATATGTAAAGTCATATGATCCAAAACTGTTACTTTTAATAAATAATATCAATAGCTATGAAATAGTTCTCATGATTTACTATACATGAACAAATATTTTTACTATTACCATCTACCTGCCTTGATTTAAAATTACCAGTCTGTTTAGGTATAACATAATTATGGCAGGAAGGAAGGTTTATAAAAATCTATATTTTTTCTTTTCCAGTTAGTATTAATAATATTTTACTGTATTATTAGATGAAAGTAGTTTAAGTAAGCTAACTTTTGTAACCATCTGATATTTTTCTTCCACCCAGGATCTTAAAAATACAAGACTTGCAATTTTCATACAAGTATTTAAAATTATTATTTTATTATTATTATTTAGCACCGCGTCTTACTACCCGTTCGGGTTATACGCTTAAGTACTAATTACCCTAATGGATTAGGAATTGGGAAGGTTGAATAGAGGAAGTTAACCCGCATTTGCGTGGAGGGAGAGTGGAAAACCATTTAGGAAAAACCACCCCCAGTTCACCCGACCGAGATTCGAACCTCGATCTCCCCATCCTCGGCAGTCGGGCTCAACACGACTAGCGCGTTAGCCAACTACGCCACAGAGGCGGGTAAGTATTTAAAAAAATACAGATATAATTTGTGGTCAACATTGACTAACATTTTAATAGGCCTATATTATTAGTGTTATTTAATAAATATTGATGATATCTACAAAAGTGATAGCTAAAGGTCACAAGACTTGACATGGATATGTGAAAATAGATCTAATAACTTTTCTGTCAGATAAGGCCATTCCTAAGAAAATTAGACTGTATACTCAAAGACTCAATGAGTCTCAAATAATTCTTCGAACACAGTGTGTATTTCCTCTATCATATCGGTAGTCAGCATGCTGCGCCCTTTTCTACCAAATGCACGCGAGTTACATTCTCTCGTTAACCTACAGCCCGCGTAGGCTGCAATTACACTGGCCGGGTAACTACCTGGAGACATCAGTGCCCAAGCGTAGAAGATACCCAAACTGCCGCTCAGCAAATCACCCTGACCACCACACCTTCTATTGCTCCCGCTAGTCGAACATTTCAACACCGCAGCGCTATCACCCTTTGCAATTATATCAGTAGCACCCTTATGCAGCACAGTTACATCAGAACCTAGCTTAGTGGCCAAGTTTCGAACTTTCTCTTCTTTGGGGTGTGGGGTGGGTAGCCAAGTTTCACCCAAAACGGCCTTGGCGAGACGGCTGAATTCGATAGCATTAGGTGTCAAAATAGCTCCGTGCGGATAGTCTTGTATAATCTCTGGCCTTTCGGTGATCAAAAATAGACCGTCTGCGTCGATGACTAGAGGCTTTGCACAGGTAGTATGGTGCTCTCTACAATACTTGATAAGATTTGCGACACTGTCAAGTACAAGCTTATCCCTGCCTAGCCCAGGACCGATGACCAAAACGTGAAGGCGTGGAAGCCATTGTATCATCAATTCCAAAGAGTTAGGAACATCTAGAACCGGGTGTACTATCAACTCTGGGCTATAGGACTTTATGGCAGATGCCGCATCTTTGCAGCAGAATACATGAGCTAAATCACCACCAACCTTCAATGTAGTTATCGCCGCGTAATAGGCAGCACCTGTGTATTCTAGAGAACCACCGATGATTCCAATACGACCAGCTTGTCCCTTATATCGCTCTTGCGACAGTTGCGGGACAGTATCTTTAGCTCCTTGAAGAAGAAATCTGTCAAGTGGATCACTCTCCATATTTTTGGTGTTAAATAATCTAATTGAAATATATTTCTTCAACTGTGTCCCAATAAGATGTCTCCAGCATGGAATCATAAAGATGGAAACCTATTGGAAACAAACACATTCCGGATATTTAAAGGTCTTTCAAATTGGCTTTTAAGGCGTCACAGGTTTTTTTTTTTTTTTTGTGTTTTGCGCATTATCTGCATATAGTTATGCTAGTGGGGTAGGAATGAGGAAATGTGCCTTCATTTGTATGAATGGAAGGTAATAAACCATTTATAGAAATCACTCTCGATACCTGTACCGCACAATCAGCTGAAAATCAAACCGCAGTCTCTTTGCCGAAGGCAAACTATACCTACCAGACAAACTTTATGTTTAGTTCATGTTCCCACCAATACAGATGTCTTACCCTAAGATCTTTCAGTTTCAATACTGTTCAGAGAATCAGAGACTTAATAATATAGTTAATACTTAACCGGCTCAGTTACGGTATTTAAGTTTGTTTTTTTCTGCAACTAGCCTAATGGTATTCTTTAATTTGTTATTTGATTTGTCAAGGAAATTTATTCCAACTGCGACATTTCCTTTAAATTTTACCATCCTGATTCTTACCCCACTAGTATAAATAGGTAAATATCCCGGAAATATAATTTCAACGCATAGCATCATGGTCTTGGTTCAAATCCTGGTCACATTGGCCTACATTGCAGATGGCTCCTCAGTGTATATATTGGTAGTGTTTTTCCAATCCACTCTCTAATACAAAGCTGATGTACTTTTTAAATGAAACTTCTACTACCTAAACGCGAGATAAATAAAGTCATTAATCACCCATGTGTTCTTGTGTTAAAAATGCTGATAAAAATATTAACAAACCATGTCAGAGTGTGATGCCCTTCAACGGATGTTTAAATATGTTTAGTTTACAGCACATTTTTACTATAAGTTATTTACACTAAACCTCAAAATGTTCTTTTACTAATATGAATCTTTGCCAGCCACCTCATTTGAAGCTATTCAAAAGCCAAAGTTCTGCTCATGTTGGGAATTTGGACTGTTTGCAAAACAAGTCTTTCACTAAAATGAAAACCAATCATTTAGGGCTGATTAGGCTTGCAATCGAAGCTTTATTGAATATTCAAAATAAAGTGTAACAAAAGGTTACGGCGTTTTAAAGTTTTCAAGATGTGGACAAACTATTCCGAAGATGTCATCTACATTTCATAAACAAACAAATTAAGTACTAAACAACATATGAAGTACTAAATAGCAGCATGATTGACTAGCTAGAACTCGTGGTACCCTTCACTTAACGTTTCTGTGACATAAAAAGTTCTCCCTTGGACAACTCTTTAAGTTAACTGCATCGTGTAGACTTCCATTTAAAAACAGGAGGAAAACCTTTATGTCACGTCACATTCTGTTAAGTGGAAGTTAAATGAATGTTTAGTAGATCGTGATACCAGCAATCACAAAGGTAGGTGCCTAAATAAAATGAAATTGGTGTACTGTTCTACCACTTATCCATTAATATTCATGTCAATCTAACCAAGACCTCTTTTATCACATTAGATTATGATTGCGTGCACCTTTGATTTAAATGGGAATCCCCTTACTATGTATAAACCCTATCCCAACTTAAGTTTGTTGTTGTCATTGTTTGGGAAATTGAAGGTTAGGTTTGTTAGTTGGAGTTAGTTGGAATTATAAACTAATTCATAGTGTAAACATTTAAACAAATAGGCCTGCATAAAACATTTTGGCCCCATTTTGGCTTCTTGTATTGTATAGTTTAAGTTGCCCCCCCTGTACAATATATCATGTAAGGAACTTCGTGGCGGAATAGTAAAACTTACTGATGAGTAGGTGATTTTAGTAATTATCGTTTAGTACAATAAACCAATAACTGTAAAATTTTAGCTTGTGTGCCGAGTATTTGTATGTATTTACTAGTTTTTTATAGTATTTTGATAGAAAACACTTTTTTTTACCATAGTGACAGAAATCATTCTTAATCCAAAAATGGAATAAGGGATTTAATTAAAATCACGGGGATAGTATAAGGTGAAAGTGGAATTTTTTTTTTCAGTGACAAATTATTATAAATATGTTTTCTAGCACTTGCACACATAAAAACATTTGAAAGTTTCTGATTAGGCCTATAACAAAACAAATCTTTTTAAGAAATTTAAAACAGCAAAAAATAAAAAAATTATAAGACTCGCCTAATTGACCGGGTAACATTCCGCCATATGACGTAGCATTGCGCAGAATGCCTAAATTTTGTTTCTCACATAGATGTTTGTCCACATAAACCAGTCGATGCGGCGATCTGTTCGAATAAGTACCAATCTAGATCTTAAAGACTCTTGAGGTGTATACAAAAGTCTTTCAGCCTGGAGCAGTAGCTCTCGACACTGTTTGTGCAGGTTCCTTTAACTGGATAGCTACAGAAACAATGTATTGTCGACTGTCCAGTGAACAAGCGATGGCACACCCTTCGAACATTTCACAAGAAAATACCCTCTCCAAATATCTGTCCAATTATGTTAGTTTCTGGCAAAAGGTGTTTCTCAGTAAGTTCATATAAAATTTTAGATGATTTATATTAGGAATATTAAAAAATCACTCCACGATACTTTAGGGTATCAAACATGTCCAAAACCCAGCATTCAGTTACAATTCTGCCCTTGTTTTATCTTTTTGAAATTAACGATACTGCTATGTCAATTTGAACCACAACCCCTGGCCTACCAAGAATAAAAAAGTCCCCTTACCAACTTTCAGGAAAAAAATATCATTGAAAAACCAATAAATAATTTAATAATCCAACCTGAGGGCGTAATAAATAATCTATTCACAGCACAACTTAATGCTTGGCAACACTAAAACCATAATAACCTGAATACTGTAGGCCTACATATTAGTAAATGAACATTTTTGTAAAAAGTTTGTGTTAACAAAACTTTACTATAGCATTTAAAACATCTTAAATTATAGCCTAATGGTGATTAAATACATATTTATTAATACACATTTAGCCTACAAGCACAACAGTTTTCTCTTTTAAGTAATAGACCTACATTTTGTAAATTATTAACTGTTGTTTTATTATCTTTACTAAAAAAAACTCTTTGAACGTCCTTCCACGAAATAAACTAAAGCAGATTGTTACACGTCTCAATTGCATAGGAAATATTTTGGCACTCAATAGTATTTGTTAATACAAAATATTAATAATATTTTCATTACAAAAAACCCACTGAGCTTAACCTTCTCTACCTTTCATGAAACTTAAAAAAAAATTGGCTTAGCCTAGCCTAACCTAACCTTTCATGTGTGAATAAATAAAAATTTCATTAAAGAGGCCTCTATAAAACCTTGCTTCAAAATAGCAATCAGGTGAGTTTTAAAGAATTTTTTATAACAATTTAAAATTTGTTCGCAACATTTGTTTTTTATTATCAGAATCTTGCTTATGTTGTGTGTAGAAGTGCTAGAAAACATTAAATTTCAAATAACATGACGTAGAAAAAAAAGAATCCCTCCCTTGCCTCAAATTTTAGCCAGCATTTAAAATTACCTTGGGTATTCTTAAATTAGTGTGTTGTTGATCACCTAGACGCATTTGAGTGCAAACAAAAAAATATTGGTAACCATGTTAGTAACCCTTGATAGTTTTAGGAGTGGAGGAATTTAACCCTTACTTAATTCTGTAATGCCGGGATCACAAACAACTTAAAGTTAACTTAACGTAAAGGATCTCATGTGTTTGAATGGAAGCGATCACAATGCAGTTAGCTTAACGTAAGAGATATCCTGGGAGGTCTTTTACTTTAAGTGAACGTTACTTGAAGGGTATCACATGATCTAACCAGCCAAACATTATGCGAATGACGTCAACAGGGATATTTAGTAATTAATTTGGTGGTATTATTACCAAGGTTCACTCTTTAGAATAAGTCCTAGTGATCAGACATTGAAACAAAATAATTAAACTAAAATAGGAAGGCTAAATTTACCAAAAAAGTTTAGTAATGGATATGTATTATGTCGATCAAAAACTGTAACATTCACATCATCACTGTACAAATAGTCCAAATCACAGATCATACTCTAGAATGAAGATTTTTGGCTCGATTTGTTCCGTTAAGTTACGTTAATCGTGACCACACATCTGTTTTCTTAAGTTAAGTTAACTTTAAGTGAATGTTACATTAAGTTGATCCCGGCATAAGGCAGAGATATAGCTACCAATAGTTACACAGCCCCCTCCAAGTAAATATGTTGACCCCCACCACCTAAAAGGGGCTAACTCTTCATAAAAAGCACCAATGAAAAAATGAGTTGAATAGGCCAACTAAATAGCTCGTTTGTATGGACGTTAGTGAGATTTGTGTTTTGATTCATTGAAAACCATAACAAAGTCCGTCCAGCCTCTCCTTCACTCTCCAATAACCTTTTGCCCCGCTCCCCCCCAAACATAAATTTGTATTTTCTACAGGTTAAAAAAAAATAATGAGCCCTCTAGCTAAATTTCATCAAATGACATGGTAATAATACTTTAGTATGCAATAATTATAGGGAAGTAAATACTTACCAAACATTAAATAATTTATGTTTTCGTTCAGTTTATTTAAAAAAATAATACTTGCATAGTAGTGAGTAAAATGTAAATGATTTTTTAAATAATGATTCTGTTAAACTTTATTTTGAGACTTTTATATTACCTTCCTTATTACAATTTACTGTAGTCATTTAACAGTGCTACCAAATGTCAACAAATTTATCCTAAGACAAAGACAACATTTTCCTTTGGAGTGAGTTTTCATTACTGCGCTGTTACCGCATCAACAGACTATAATGAATGAATGCTTTAATCGTCTCTGAATTCGGCGCGAAAAACTTTTTCTGTCTCAAAATTATGCTTGAACCTTTTTATCAAAAGTATTTTCCTCCTATTTTATTGTGATTAGTTTCCTTGCGTTAAGTTTAAATGATTGAATACTCTTTGTTACCTTAGTGATGTATATTGTTGTGTGGGGCTATAACAAGGTAGATTTTTTAAAGGTTCAAATCCTTTCTTCTCCCTCATACAGCCAGCACACCAAAAAGTATGATTGCAATGTATTTTTGTATCGCTTGTAAATATCGAGTCATGTAGCTTATTGAAATCTTATAAAGTTCCTAACAATTACAACCCAAATAAGGTTTTGGAACACTTTAAATGGTTTCAAGGAGGAAATATCTTGTTGGGTAACTCACTACAAACCACCGTAGAAAAAGACCCCTTCACTCCTTTCAACCTAAATTAATTCTGCCCGTGGCCCTGATTGTTTCACAATAAAAATTTTTTACTATAATCTGAGAAGCTAAATTTCCAGTTCATTTGCCATTGATGCATGGGCTTTCACGATATGTAAGCTATTGTTAACACCTTTCAAATTAATAGCTAGATAAACTTAATAACAAGTATTTTTTTTAAATTTACATTATTGGAAGTATTAAATTATAGTAATAATAGTAGTAATAATAATAACATTATGCTCACATACAACGTTTACTTAGCTATTGACCCTGCTAAAAACGGGTTAGACTTATTTCTCTGGCAACTGGCCTAGGTCTGTTTAGACCATGGGAGTTTTCCATTTATTGCCACGGCAAAAAACGACATACCGGTAATATTAAAAATAAGACAAATCACATTAAGACAGAGATAGGTCATAGGTGGCGTACTTTTGTAAGTACTTTGACGAACTTTTGAGTTCCTAGTGCAATAGAGTAAGTAATACGATCAACAACCAGTGTCTCATGTTCAAGTCAGACGAACTAGAGTCATCCTAGATGGCTGTTGTAACTATAACCATATATTGAAAATGGAAAAATGACACCTGGACACGGGAATCAAACCCGGGTTTTCAATTTTTGGAATATGATATCAAGATGGGAGTAAATCCTCTCCAAAACAAATATAATAACTGTGGCTATTTGATTCTTATAGCCTTATAATTTATCATATGGCATTTGCTACAATCACAGTCAAAATGTTAGAAACAATTTTATCGATGTGGCTCAGGACCTAATATTGTTTTGAAAAATAAAATTCATATTGTCATCCGAAAGGAATCTATTGAGTTTCAGTACAATATAAAATATGGAGTCAGATATTAATTATAATCTTTATAAAACTACATAACATTTTTAAATGTTTCACTATATAAGCCTGAATAATTAAAAAAAAAATACAAGTCAGTAAAATATGCGTTAAAAACCACTTTATAATATAACTTTCAAGACAAACTGTGCTACTTTATACTTGGATAAATTTATTTATAGCCATGTATGGTAGGGGCTTAGCCTACCCAGGACGACTCTCCCTCCAAAATTACCTCCTTCCATAAAATTTTTAATTGAATATTAAATTGCATATTATTAATAATTAATCTGCCTCAGGAGATGAAACATTACATTTTAAATTAATTCTTATGTACACTAAAAACCTATATGTTTATCTCTCTTTTTCTAAATTTGATTTCATATCCTAAAAAAAAAATATCCTTGTCTACGCACCTAATATACCGTATATAGTGTGAAGTTAGTAAAAACAAAATTTAGTGTTACTGGTTGCAAAACATGTTGGTTTGAGGCTATACATATTTGATAATGATAAAGGAGTAGTAATTAATTGGAATAAGAACGAAACTTGTTTATAAATTCTTCAAAATCTATAATCGAGATTTAAGTTGATAATAATCCATGGTTGTATAAAGATATATTCTAGGAGGTCATGACTCGCTTTGGTTGCTTCAATTGCAAAGTTAAGGTCAGGCCTATATAAAACAAATGTGGGAGAGAGTATTACCCTCGTTCGGTCCACGAATCTTAGAATAGACTTATGACATGATGATAAACACTACAATCGGCGCGTTGTTCAGTTGCTCCTAAGGAGCGATCACGAGCTGTCATCATGCAGAGTGGGTTGTCTAACGACGAACACGAACTTCAAGAATTAGATCCGAATAATTCTGGAAGATTCCAGGTAATTGAATACGTATTTTGGCAAAATAAAACAAATTATTAGTCAAAGGTAGATTTATTATAAATATTTTAATTTCGCTGTAAGTCACTATTTTTCTATTCTATTTTAATATTTTCTCATCACAAAGAAGGGAATTAAATTACAACACTTACCAAATACATTCTAGATGGTGTTTTATTGTAAAAATTAAAAAACTTTTCTATTGTAATTTATTTTTAAATAAACTAATAGTTTTTAAACATAAAATAACGGATGAGATTTTTGTGAATTCAAAAAATATGATAATGATGTATTCAAATATTAATTCAGTGGTGCACAAACAGTGGGTACATGGGTGCAACGTACCCACCCAAACTTGCATTGGTAATAATATAGTGTAATTTGTAAACATTCAAATTCTAAGACCAAATTATTTCTTACGGTGGAATGGAAGGGAATGGGAGCAAAGTTCAGTATTTTTGCAGTTTTTTATAACAAAACACATGTTTCGATAAAAATAAATGAAATATTTCTTCAATTGATACGTTTAGTTTAGTTTTATAAAAATAGTGATATAACATTTATTGAATATTTGTGATGAGGCTAGTAAAATTTGATAATAAACTTTTTAAATGAAGAGAAGAATTCTTGATTAAATCCCGTGATGTGTGTGTCAAATGTTTTAAAACTGTTGAGAAACTTAAACTCAATGTGTTTAGTGAAGCCATATTTTATTTAATCTGTCTCAAAAGGTTTTTATTATAAAACCATAAAATACTAATCTTAACTCATGTTCTTTCAATCACACCCTAAAGGCGAATCGTTTCGCCAGAATTATATATTTGTGTAAATTTTTTGTACGAGTGTATTTTAGCTTTGAGAAATAGCCTCTAACTAGCATGAAGACTCTTTAATTAGCTCCTAGATACATCCAATGTTAATCCACCCGAAACCCTATTTCTTTCCTAGCTTTGTAAAACACTTAAGGTTGAAATGTGGGGAACCCGAGTTAAGGGTAGTATTTTTGAAGAATTTTTACCAAAACATTTTATGGTAAAAAAAAATCAAATAATTCTCCAGTAGAAACAAAGAGTTTAATTTTCTTCTCGTGGTGATATCAACAGTTCCTGAATATAGTGGTCAAAGCTCCTGGATACAGATCCAGATGTCCTGGGTTTGATTCCCGGTGCTTTCAGGTTTGTCTGTGAGGAGGCAGTAGGTTTGGAACGGGGTCAACTCAGCCTCGTGAAGACAAAACAAGTAGCTCCAGTCTAAAAAACTGAGATGAAGGGCTGGAAAGTTCGTTGTGCTGATCACATGACACACACTATATGCAGAGGTTGGATCTATATTCGCCAACAGAGGGCGGCCGCTCGGTCGGTATGGCTCGATTGCGGCCTGACGACACAAAGTTTTTTTTGTAGCACCACGTCTTACTACCCGTTCGGGTTGTACGATTATGTATTAATTACGTTAATGCTTTTAGGGATGAGGGAAGCTTTATTTAGAGGAGGTGTACCCTCACTTGCGAGGAGGGAGAGTGGAAAACTATTTAGGCTAAACCACCCTCAGTACACTTGACCGAGATTCGAACCTCAATCTCCCCGTCATCAGTGGTCTAATCTACTACAAGAGTAGCGCGTTAAACCATGAGGCCACCGGAGTGGTTCGAGTTTTTTGTTGTTGATAATATCTATCAGAAGTGATAGGTGCAGATCACATAACTGGACGTTATAAATAAGTGAAATTAGATCTAGTCAGTGGCATAACAGCCAAGCTCACAGGGCTTGCAATGTGGGGGTGGGGGGTGCCCAATGGTATAAGGGAGCCCACGAAAGAGAACTTTAAATTACTATAAATTTCGTGGAAACAATTGTAATTAAATAACTTGTGTCCTGATTATTGACAATTTAAATAGTTGGTTATCATTAAGTGTTGTAAATTATAACTAAGCTAGCATTATATCAATTATTTAATTCGGTTTTAAAAAGCGCTGATTTTTTTTTATCTTCATGTAGTAAAGCTGACTGGCTGATGACGTTTCAAACATAAAACCGAGGCTAAAACAGTCATTATAAGGTGTGATTACTAAATAAGTAATTATTTAGGACTATTAATTATTTCTTATAACAATTATTAAGGTGTTAGATGACTTGGAAAAGAGGACGCGAAAATAAATCTTTGGGTGGGAGAAGTAGAGCGGGGGGGGGGGG